>JAQQSK010009389.1:0-13107 GCA_028658325.1 Potorous gilbertii | reverse complement strand
GTATTGTTCTTGCTACTAGGAAATAAGAAATACAGGTAATGGGGAATAGAAAGTTATCTGGCCCTACAGGACAAAAGAGAAGATGGGGTAAGGGAAGGGAGGGATGATAGAAGAGAGGGCAGATTGGTGATATGGGTAATTAGAATGTCCAGTGTATCAGGGAGGGGGGAGGGGACAAATGGGGAGAAAATTTTGGAACTCAAAATCTTGTGAAAATGAATGTAAAAAGGTAATTAAATTTATTTAAAAAATAAAAAAATAAAACAATGAGAAAAATCAAAAGAATGAAATAAAATTGAAAAATAAGAATAATCTCACTGGAAAAACAAATTATGTGGAAAACTGATTGATGAGAGATAATTTAAGAATTACTGGAGTATCTAAAAGCCATAATCAAAAATAGAACTTAGATATCATATTTCATGAAATTATGAAGGAAAACTGCCCTAGTATCTTACATCCAGAAGGTAAAATTGGCCAGAGTTCCCAGGTTAAGGAGAAAATATTGCAAGCAGCCAGGAAAAAAATCTAAATGTCATAGAGCCACAGTCAGAATAACACAAGACTTAGGAGATTCTTCACTAAAGGATTGGAAGGTTTGGAATATGATATTTCAGAGGGCAAAGGATTTAGGACTACAATCAAGAACCACCTACCCAGTAAAACTGACTGTAATCCTTTGGGGAAGAGAGGAGGGCATGGAAACTGAATGAAATAGAGAACCTTTGAACATTCCTGATGAAAATATCAGAAGTGAATAGAAAATTTGACTTTCAAATACAAAACTGAATAGAAGCATAAAAAGGTAAACAGGAAAAAGAAACCATAAGTGATTCACTAAATATTAACTGTTTACATTCCCACATGGGAAGATGAAACTCTTAACTCCTAAGAACTTAATCCTTATTAGGGTAGTTAAAATTCTATATACATGGAGAGAAGTCATAAATATGGGTTGACTATAATTGAATGATATCCAAAAATTTAAGGGGTGAGAAAGAATGATACACTGGGAGAAGGGTGACTGGAAGAGGTAAAAATGGGCAAATTGTCTCACATAAAAGAAGTGCCAAGAAGCTTCTTAACATGGGGGGAGTGGGGGTTGAAAGTGGTAGCAGACAATTCTTGAATTGTCTTATCTTCAGAATTGTCTTAATGAGGGAATAGCATACACACTCAGTCAGGTACAGAGATCTGTCTTAGCCAACAGGAAAGTAAAATGGGACGGAAAGGTTACAGAAGGTAGGTTATATTGGGAAGATTTTGATCAGAAGCAAAAGACTTTTGAGAAGGGACAGGGTGAAAGGAAGGAGAGAGAAGGATAAATAGGAGGAAAACATAGAAAGGAGAGAAATAAACTTAGTCATCATAACTTTGAATGTGAATGGGATGAATTCACCCAGAAAATGAAGGTAGACTGCAGAGTGGATTTAAAACCAGAATCTTACAATAATTTGTAAGAAACACAGTTGAAACCTACATAAATCATTGAAATTTCTATATATTAATAACAAAACCCTACAGCAAGAGATAGAAACACAATTCCATTTAAAGTTACTATAGACATTATAAAATATTTGAGAGTTCACCTGTTAAAAAACATCCAGGAACTACATGATCACAGTTACAAAAATACTTTTCACATAAATAAAGTAAGATCTAATAACTGAAAAAAACATAAGTTGCTCATGGGTAGACTGAGGTGATATAAAAAAGAATGACAAATCTCCCTAAATTAATTTACTTATTTAGAGCCATACCAATCAAACTACCAAAAACTGATTTTATAGAGGTAGAAAAAATAATAATAAAATTCATATGGAAGAACAAAAGGCCCAGAATAACAAGGGAATTAATGAAAAGAAATGATAGGCAAGGTGTCCTAGCCACACCAGATCTTAAATTGTAATATAAAACAACAATCATCAAAAGTGCAAGGTATTGACTAAGAATAGAATGGTGGTTCAATGGAGTAGATTAGGTACACAAGACACAGTAGTTAATGACTAGAGTAATCAACTGTTTGATAAACCCAAAGATAAGAATTCACTATTTGACAAAAACTGCTTGGAAAACTGGAAAATAGTATGGCAGAAACTGGATCTAGAGCAATATCTGATACCGCATACCATAATAAAGTCAAAATTGGTATATAATTTAGATAGGATGATACCATAAGCAAACTGACAGAGCAAGGAAAAAGTTTACCTGTCAGGTTTTTGGAGAACAGAAGAATTTGTGATGAAGCAAGAGATATAGAACATTATGACATGCAAAATGGATAATTTTGATTACATTCAATTGAAGAGTTTTTACCAAACAAAGCCAATGTAACCAAGATTAGGAGGGAAGCAGAAAGCTAGGAAGCGTTTTTTTTTTACAACCAGTTTCTTTGATAAAGGTCTCCTTTCTATAATACATAGAGAACTGAGTCGAATTTATTAGAAAATAAATCATTCTCCAATTGAAAAATGGTCAAAGGATATAAACAGGCAGTTTTCAGATGAAGAAATTAAAGCTATCTATAGTCGTATGAAAAAATGTTCTAAATCTCTATTGATTAGAAAAATGCAAATCAAAACAACTGTTAGGTACCACATCACATTTATCATATTGACTAACATGACCAAACAGTAAAATGATAAATATAGAAGATGTGGGAAAACTGGAACACTAATGCATTGTTGGTGAACTGGTGATTTAATTCATCCATTTTGAAGAGCAATTTGGAAGTATGCAAAAAGGCTATAAAAATGTGCATACCCTTTGATCCAGCATTGTCGCTTCTAGGTCTGTATTCTAAAGAGGTCATTAAAATGAGAGAAGGACCCACATGTACAAAAAATATTTACAGCAGTTCGGTTTGCTGTGGCAAAAAAAATAAAAAATAAAAAATTTTTTTAAAAAAACAGGAAAATGGGGGGATATCCATTAATTGGGGAATGGCTAAACAAGTTGTATTATATATAAATCTAATGGAATACTATTATCCTATAAGAAATAATAACCCAATGGGCTTCAGAAAAACCTGGAAAGACTTATATAAACTACTACTAAGTGAGTTGAACTAGGAGACCATTGTACACAGTTACAATCACTTTGTTACACTTACCTCTTCTCAGTAATGTAAAGTTCTAAGGCAGCTGATGATGCAAAGTGTTATCCACATCCAGAGTAAGAATTATAGAGGACGAATGCAGATGGAAGTGCATTATTTTATATTTTTGTTTGTTTTTTCTTCTTTATCATGGTTATTTTCTTTTGTTCTAATTAGTTTTTTACAACATGACTAATGTAGAAATATGTTTCATATAATTGTACAGGTATGGCCTGTATCAAACTTCATACTGTCTTGGGAAGAGAGAGGTGAAGGATGAAGAAAATTTTAGAACTCAAAATCTTATAAAAGTGAATACTGAAAACTAAGAGTAAACAAATAAATTTTCTTTTAAATGAGAGATAGGAAAAGAAATTCAATTCAAAGTAAATATAGACCATATAAAATATTTTGGAATCTACCTGTCACCAGAAGGAACTGTATGAACTCAATTACAAAAAAGATTTCATGTAAATCACTAACATAAATGTTTAGTCATATCTAAACAATTGGAAAACTTTATTGCAGGTTGAATCAATATTTTAAAAAATGACAATTCTATATAATAAATCTAATGGGACAATATTGTACTATAAAAAATGATAACCTGGTGCCATCTAATCTTTTTGGGACAAAAACTTACTTGCAAAAACTCTTGGGAAAACTGGAAAACAGTTTAGCAAAAACTAGATATCGATGAATGTCTCACACTGTATATCATGATGATAAGGTCAATATTGGTACATGATTTAGACATTAAAAAATTGATTACATATGTGATTATATATTGGTTACATATGTGGTTACACAAGCAAATTAGGAGAGCAAGAAATAGTTTACTTGTCAGATCTATGGAGAAGGGAAGTATTTATGACCAAACGAGATAGAAAACATTGTGGAATATAACATATTTAATTTGATTACTAAATTAAAAAGTCTTTATACAAAAGAAATCAATGCAGTAAAGATTAGAAGGAAAATAGAAAACTGGTGGGGGCTGGAATATAATATTTCTCTGATAAAGACCTCATTTCTCAAATTTGTCAAGAAGTGAATCAAATTTATAAGACTACAAGTCATTCCTCAATTGATAAATGTCAAAGGTTAGGAACAGCAGTTTTCATAAGAAGCAATCAAAGCTATCTATAGTCACATGAAGAAAAGGCTTTAAATCACTGTTGATTAGAGAAATGCGAATTAAAAGAATTCTGGGTGTCACCTAACACTCATTGGATTGGTATTGTGACAGAAAAGGAAAATGAAAAATATCGGAGGAGATGTGGAAAAATTGGAATCTTAATGCAGTGTTAGTGAAGTCAACTGATCAAACAATTATAGAGAACAATTTGGAACTATGTTCAAAGGGCAACTACATTGTGCATACCCTTAGACTCAGCAATATCATAGCTAAGTCTATATCCACAAGAGATGAAAGAAAAAGGAAAATGACTTACATGCACTAATGTATTTACAGCTTCTCTTCTTGTGGTGGCTAAGAATCAGAAATTAAGGGGACGCCCACAAATTGGGGAATACCTGAAAAACGTGTACCATTGTGATAGAATACTAAATGATGAGCAGATTGTCTTTGAAAAAACCTGGTAAGACTTACATGAACTGATGCAAAGTAAAGTGAACAAAACCAGGAGAAAATTGTACAAAGTATGCTCACATAGTGTGATGCTCAACTCTCTATGACAGCTACTTTGAGCAATACATTGATCTAAGACAATTCTTAAGGACTTACGATGAAAAAATTTATCTGCCTCCAGGGGAAGAACTGAGGAAGTCTGAAAATAGCTCAAAGCATGGTGGTTGTATTTTTTTACTTTAAGTTTTTTGAGGTTTTTCTTTTTGATTTTCCTTTTCTTTCACAACATGACTAATATGGAAATATGATTTGCATGACTACACATGTCAAACCCATATAAAATGGCTTTCTTTTTTAATGATGGGGAGGGGGAGAGGAGAGAAGAAAATTTGGATCTCAATTTTTTAAATGTTTAAAATTTTACATGTAATTGGGAAGAAAATATATGAAAAAATATGACATTTAATTACCTTAGTGATGCTGAAAATAAACAAGAAATGAGTTTCATAAAATCATTTTCCTTTTTTATCTCAAAAGCAAATGGGTCTACTTAAAATACTTCACAAGTTTTTTGAAATTTAAATGTGTTTAAAATTTTAATATTACTGATAATAAGCTATGCACTTTACATATAAAATACATTCCAAAAAAGTGTTAAAACATATGTTATTTTTTATGAATGCATTTTATTTTGAATCTCTAAGGGCAGCTCAGTGTTTACAGGAACGCTATGATCCATCTTTCATTACTCTAACAGCCCATTTATAAATCATAAAATCAACAGTAATTTGTCAGTTCCATTAATTGAGAAGCTCATATATCAAAGTTGTATAAACTAAGTCTCTCCACAAGACAGGAAAGGAATTCAGAGGATGAAAGAGTAATATGAAATATGCTGGACATAAAGCAATCTACTAAATATAATTTTTGGAACTTGCATTACCTTACCATTTTTTTTTTGCTTAATGAATATAGGACTATTTGTGTCAATATAAGACTGGTATTATACTTTTTTTTGCAAACTTAGTTCATTCCTAACAAATCCCTTTCAAAAAATGTGTGAAGCTATTTGCCTCTCAATGTGACCTTATGTTTACCATCAATTTTTTCAAAAAAATTTCTCTCCAACAATGAATATAATTGTTTAAGAAGATAAGGCTTCTAGTTACCTGGACATTCACATTGTGAGTCATTCAGGATCTAAATTAGTAAAAAGATAACTGAGACTCTACTCTGAATTCCCTGTTCTGCCACAAATTAGTTGTGTAATTTTGGTTGCTATATGGGATCGATGGTGCAGTTAAGTGTTACTCTGAGGCTATATTTCAATTCTTGGACCCATAAAGGAATCCTCTGGATGGTCATGGGCCAAATTGCAGGAAAGGCTATCATCGTTGGTATGTGCTTGTCAATAGTTTGGTTTTTTTTTTTGAAAGGTGTTGGCATAAAACAAAAAAGAAACTCTCTCTGCTTGAGGAAAGAGGCAGAATTAGGACTTCTGAATGAAAACTATAAAGAGACAGATTGAGGACCTAGAAAGGAAAAAAAATAAATCTTAATAATTAAATCTATCCTAAAGCATAGTGTACTTACTTCACAATTGGCCTTACAAGGTTTAAAATCCTCACTCTAGAAGATTTTAGACAACCATTTGCCAAGGGAAATGTAGAATATATTCTTATTTGGATATGAGTTGGAATTAATAGCTATTGGAGTCCCTTCCAATTTGGAAGTACTATAATTCTGGGAATTTGTGATATATTAAGTGGATTGATCAGGTTGGCACAGGAAGGAAGTTTCAATATGAGGATTCAAGACCTGAGGTCCAGGCTTCTATATCAGCACACTTACCCCTATACCAATCATAGGCAGTTCTTGTTCTTAATAATCATACTTACTTAAATCTCCATCATACTACTCTATAAAATGAGTGGATGGATGGAAAAAAGATTTGTTAAATGCCTACTAAATGACAGGCACTATACTAAATGTCCTGAGCTTCTCATCTCATTTTTGTCTTCACAAGGTTTTGGGAGAGAGGTACAATTATTTTTCCCATTTTACAGATGAGGGAACTAATAGGGAACATGTGACTGTCTGGTATTACAGAGCTAATCAGTGTCTGAGGTTAGATGGAAACTCAGATCTTCTTGACTCTAGTCCTAAAGCTTTATCCCCTGTACCACCTAGAAGACTCTTATGAAAGAAAGAGAAAGAAAGAAAGAAAGAAAAAGGAAGGAAGGAAGGAAGGGAGGGAGGGAGGAAGAAACTAATAGAAAATATCTGGGATTACATTTTCAGGGTGCTTAAAGAAAAAGCAAGTTACTAAAGAATGCAAATTCTTGTTGCCCATAAAAGACAAATTACTTCATACTCCTAGCCTCACCTCACAAACCATTCCTCTTCCTTCAGTGAAAGGTCTAGATGTACCTAATTGGCATTATTTTTCTATAGCATCAGAATAAATAAGAACAAAATGTAAAAGAAAAAGAAAATCAAAATACTACTAATATCTCATACCCCAAAGGCTTACTCCGAAGATGAAATGAGCTGAAATATGTAAACTAAAAAAGTTATCTGCGGGGGTGGAGAGTCAAATAGCAGAGTAAAACCAGGGATTTTCTTGAGTTCTCCCTCAAACCCTGCCAAATATCTGTAAAATGACTCTAAACAAATTCTGGAACTATAGAACCCATCAAATGATGGTGTGAAACTTATCTCCATCCAAAGACAGCCTGGAAGGTCATCAGAAAGTGTCTATTACACCAGGCTGGTAGTGGAACATAGTCCAACATGGGCTGCATCAGCATAGACAGAGCCTGAGCAGGTCTTGGGGGAATGAATTACTGGTAGAAGTGGTGGTTTCAAGACTTCTTGATCTCAAAACACCAAGGACAATTTGGAAGGTCAGTGGAAAAAATCCATGAGATTTGTGTGAGAGAATAGCACTGACCCACCCAAACCCCAGTACAGAGGAGGGAGCAAAGGAGCCCATGGCAGATGCAGTAGCAGCAGGGGAAAGGACAGTGGCTGTTTCTGGACCTCTGGTCTCACATATTGTGCCAGAGAGAACAAGCAGCTGACAGTACACTCCCCATATCCCAACTGGAAGCAGAGAACTACCTTCACAAAGAGCTTAAAAGTAAAGTAATTAGCTGAGGAAATGAGCAAAAACTGGGGAAAAAATCAGACTATAGAATTTTACTTTGGTGACAAGGAAGATCAAAATATACAATCAGACAAAGACAAAAATAGTCAAAACTCCTTCATCCAGTGCCTCCAAAAAAAAATATTAATTGTTCTCACGCAATAGAAGAGCTCAAAAAGGATTTTGAAAACCAAGTAAGAGAGGAAGCATAGAGTGTAGCCTGACATGGCAGGGACAGCAACCTGAACAGACTTCAGGGAGCCACTGGCAGCACCAGTGCTCAGACTGCTCAACCCACAAACAGCTTCAAAGGTCAGTGGGAGGACCCCTTCACCCAGAAGAAGGGAGCTCCTTCTGGACCCCCAGAAGAGGCAGCTTTCATTTTTGAGCCCTCTGCATTGAGCCCTTCAGGAAACTGAACCATTGATATGCATCTCAGTCCTGAGTAGCAGCCCTGGGAGACCTCTGCCTAAAGACACTGGAGGAACTGAATCTCAGTTCTGAGTGGCAGCCTTGAAAAAGAACTCAAAAGTCAAGTAACTGACTGGGAAAATGCCCCAAAATGGGAAAAACAATAAGAAAATGGAAGGTTACATACTTGGTGAGACGGTATTTTCTTCCATCTGTTCAGATGAAGAGGAACAATTTAGGTCTTCAGAGGAAGATCTAAAAGTCAAGGCTTCTGCTGGCAAAACCTCCAGAATAAATATGCACTGGTCTCAGGCCATGGAAGAGCTCAAAAAAGTGTTTTGAAAATCAAGTAAGAGAGGTGGAGGAAAAATTGGGAAGAGAAATGAGAGCAATGCAAGAAAACCATGAAAAGCAAGTCAACAGCTTGCTAAAGGAGACCCAAAAAATACTGAAGAAATTAACACTTTAAAAAATAGACTAACCCAAATGACAAAAGAGCCAATGAGCACAAGAATGTTTTAAAGAGCAGAATTAACCAAATGGAAAAGAGGTTCAAAAACTCACTGAAGAAAATAGTTCTTTAAAAATTAGAATGGAACAGATGAAAGTTAATGACTTTATGAGAAACCAAGAAATTACACAACAAAATGAAAAGAACAAAAAGATAAAGTAAAATATCTCATTGTATAAATAACTGACCTGGAAAGTAGACTCATGAGAGACAACTTTAAAATTATGTGACAACCTGAATGTCATGATCAGAAAAGAAAGCCTAGACAACATATTTCATGAAATTTTCAAGGAAAACTGCCCTGATAAATAACTGACAGAATCCACTGCTCATTTCCTGAAAGAGATCCAAAAAGAGAAACTCCTAGGAATATTTTAGTCAAATTTCAGAGTTCCCAGGTCAAGGAAAAAATATTGCAAGCAGCTCAAAAGAAACAATTCAAGAATTGTGGAAATAGAGTCAAGATAACACAGAATCTGGCAGCTTCTATATTAAGGGATCAGAGGGCTTGTGATGTGATATTCCAGAAGTCAAAGGAACTAGAATTAAAACCAAGAATCACCTACCCAGCAAAACTGAGTATAATATTTCAGAGGAAAAAATTGTCATTCAATGATATAGAGGACTTTGAAACATTCTTGATGAAAAGATCAGACCTGAAAAGAAAATTTGACTTTCAAACAGAAGAATCAAGAGAAGCATGAAACAGTAAATGAGAAAGAGAAATCATAAAGGACTTTCTAAAGTTGAACCATTTACATTCCTACATGGAAAGATAATATTTGTAACTCTTGAGACTTTTCTGAGTATTTGGGGAGTTGGAGGGATTATGATCACACACACACATATACACACATATATGTATGTATGTATGAATATATATATGTATATATTTAGGGTTATATAGATAGGTAGGTAGATGGATAGATAGATAAACAGATAGATAGACAGATAGACAGAGACAGACAGATAGACAGGGAGGCAGGCAGAGAGCACAGGGTGAGTTGATTAAGAAGGGATGATATCTAAAAAAAGCAAATTAAGAGAGAAACGGAGTGGGGCAAATTATCTTTCATAAAAGAGGCAGGAAAAAGCTTTTCCAATGGAGGGAAAAAGGGGGATGTGAGGAGGGAAAAGTGAAACTTACTCTTATTACATCTGGCTTAAGGAAGGAATAATATGCTCACTCAGTTTGATATGAAAATCTATCTTACAATACAGGAAAGTAGGGGAGAAGGGGATAAGTGGCATGGGGGAATTGATGGAAGGGAGGGCAAATGGGAGGAGGGAGCAATTAGAAGTAAACACTTTTGGGGAAGGACAAGGTCAAAACAGAGAATAGAAGAAATAGGGGGCAGGATAAGATGGAGGGAAATATAGTTAGTCTTATACAACATGACTACTATGGAAATCTTTTGCAAAACTACACATATAGAGCCTATATTGAATTGTTTGCCTTCTCAGTGGGAATGTGTGGGGAGGGAGGAAGGGAGAGAAGTTGGAACTCAAAGTTTTAGGAAGGAATCTTGAGAATTGTTTTTGCATACAATTGGGAAATAAGAAATACAGGTAATGGGATATAGAAATTGATCTTACCCTACAAGACAAGTAAGATGATGAGGATAAGGGGAGGGAGGGGTTTGATAGAAGGGAGGGAAGATTGGGGGAGGGGGTAATCAGAATGCATGATGTTTTGGGGTGAAGGGAAGGGAGAAATGGGGAGAAAATTTGGAATTCAAAATTTTGTGGAAATGAATGTTGGAAACTAAAAATAAATAAATATTAAAAAAGAATGGAAATTGGGAAATTTGCTATGAGACTGGAGATTGACCAACATTGTCTGAATTTTTCAGCAAAGGAGTGAATTCTTCACACTACAGACTGACAGTCTTTTTTTTCCTGAAAAAATTGCAAAGCATATTTTTAAGAAGATGATTTATGACTACTGAGAAAAGGAAATAATCACAGAAATTAGAGCTGATAAACATGTGTTTGGGGGGGGGCAGGTCAAATTCAGAGGTTATCTGCTTCACCTCCATGATAAAAAGTGAGATAAGTTAATATCTCAGCAATTAGTGAGTTGCCCAATGTGACACAGGTCTTAAATACCAGTTTGGATTCAGATGAAATTTTCTTAGTTCAAATAATTTTATTTCCATTACATAACTTTGCAGTGGTTACTAAGACTTATTTTGGGTACATCAATCAACATATTATCTTCAACCACTCTCATTTCCTTTTATGAACAGCCAACCAGCCTGCTCATGGGGAATGACAAAGAAATAGTACACCTATATTTTATCTGGAATTTGAAAGTTTCTCAAGATATCTTTGTGAACAAGATGAAGAGATATGAACGAGATACTAAAAGTAAATAGAATTTCCATTGGTTTTGACTGAACACACCCTAATAGTAGTAATTAATGAGTCAATCTTAACCTGAAGGGAATGCCCTGGGGATTTACTTTTGGCATTATTTTCTTCAACATATGAATGAAGTCATGCTTGACACATCAAATTTGTGGATAAGAAGAATCAGGGAGGCATGGCTAATACAATGAATCATCTAATCAGAATTCCAAAAGATCTAAACTGGTCATTGTAAGGGTCATAATTAATATTTTTAATTTGATCTGGGTAAATATAAAATATTCTGGTTGGGTTAAAAAAATCACACAAGTAAGGTTGGAGCCAACAAAGTAGAGTAAACTCAATATAAGTTAAGTATGGCCAATTAGACAAAAACCAAACAAAACCAACCAAACTAAAAAAAAAAAATCCATGTGTAAATCTAGCAAAAAAAGAAACATAGTAATCACAATGAGTGAGTAACATTATTACTCAGCTGTACTTGGCAAACAAAGCAAAACTAAACTGATGTACTGTTTAATACGGGGAGCCACATTTTAGGGCAGATGATGAGCAAAGTGATTTTTTAAAATTTTTAATTGACATTATGTACATCACTGTGATAAAGCTATATTAACTTGAATATTTAAGACAGTCTATATTAGGTATCAACAACCATCAACCATACTTTGTCATCTATATGCAATCATGAGAATATTCTGTGTACACATCTAGGGTGTCATTATTAGAAATATGATAATTGAACAGGGTTTATGAGGACTAAGAAAAGGAAGCCAAAAGCTAAAGGAAGCCAAAAACATTTGAATAGAAGACTTATATCCTTCTATCTCATCTCTGCACTTGATTATTTTCTATAAGTGGTTATACAGTTGATTGAAAAACGTACACAACACAAGATCATGCTGTTTTTGCAGTTAATTCCCTCTCCCTCCCCACCCCTCCAAAAAGGACTTTTAACATGGCAGAGCAAAACATAATGGTAAATATACTTCTCTGACAAAATTTCTCTCATATAAAAAGTCAAGTTCATTCATTTTTCCTTGATAGAAGCAAACAGATGATTTTATTTGGTTATTCTTTGATGATCAAAATGAACAGTACTTGAGACTTTTAGTGTACAGCTAAGTCAGTCTAAGTCAAAAGTGTAAGTCAGGCAAAAAGTCAATGTTTGCTATTGATGAGGACTTCCAGATGTCCCTATGTATGTATGTCATTGTGATTGTTTCACCGAGCTCCAGAACACTTTGAGGTGTTCTCAGTATGATCTACATGATCTCTGACAACCTTTGTGAAGTCATGTAGCAAAACTAACAAGGGGTATTGTAGAATGCAGGATCTGATAAACAGCAGACCACTAAATCATGTATCTTATTTTGAATTTAGTTGAATTACAAAGATATATGAGACTTTAGTTAAATTATAAAGATATATGAGAAAGTGCAAAACAAGAAAATTTAAGTAATTCTTTAAAATACTTTATTTCAGAAAATCAACAAAATATTATCAACATGTTTTATAGAAATTGTATCAATTTTTAATCTCTGCAAATGAAATCCCCAGTGGATAAGAGAAGTAGTTCTACTCATTTAAAAAAAAATATTTTCGGTACCTTTACAATATTGAGGCTTCCCATTTATTATGCCTTACTATTGTTATAGGAAACTCTTAGCTCTTATTTATGTCTGAAAAGAGACTGAATTAATAATCTATTTAAGAAAAAGAATATATCAATTAATGGAAATTGCCTACATTGTAGGATAACAAGGTCAGTTACCACACTGGTAAATTATTTACTTGGGAAAGTTACAAGTGCTTGTTTTGAAGAGCTGAATGATGACTTCTTCAAAGGCACAATGAATCCTGTGGAAAAGATCCTAAGGAATGTCAAGCTAGATAAGTCACCGTTACATGACATTGTCTTAGTGAGTGGTTTCACTGTTAGCCCTAAGATCTGGAAACTTTGACAAGTCTTCTTCAAT
>JAQQSK010009388.1:0-13107 GCA_028658325.1 Potorous gilbertii | reverse complement strand
GGGGCAGGATAGGATGGAGGGAAATATAGTTAGTCTTACACAACACGACTACTATGGAAATCATTTGCAAAACTACACAGATATGGCCTACATTGAATTGTCTGCCTTCCCAAAGGGAATGGGTGGGGAGGGAGGGATGGGGAAAAACTGGAACGTAAAGTTTTAGGATCAACTGTTGAGTATTGTTCTTGCTACTAGGAAATAAGAAATACAGGTAATGGGGAATAGAAAATTATCTGGCCCTACAGGACAAAAGAGAAGATGGGGTAAGGGAAGGGAGGGATGATAGAAGAGAGGGCAGATTGGTGATATGGGTAATTAGAATGTCCAGTGTATGGGGGAGGGGGGAGGGAACAAATGGGGAGAAAATTTTGGAACGCAAAATCTTGTGAAAATGAATGTAAAAAGATAAATAAATTTATAAAAAAAAAAAAGATATAATCCCATCCTATTCAATTCACTCTTTGCTCTCTGTCTATGTGTGAACATGCTTGTATATATGTGTGTGCGCACGCACACCTGTACATGTGTGTGCGCGCATGTCTGTGTGTGTGTGTGTGTGTGTGTGTGTGTGTGTGTGTGTGTAGTCCCACCAACTACCCAGATACTGAAAAATTTCAGGAGTCACAAATATTGTCTTTCCATATAGGGATGTAAACAGTTCAACTTTCGTAAGTCCCTTATGACTTCTCTTTGCTGTTTACTTTTTCATGCTTCTTCTCATTCTTGTGTTTGAAAGTGAAATGTTATTTTCAGCTCTGGTCTTTTCATCAAGAATGTTTGAAAGTCCTCTATTTCATTGAAAGTCCAATTTTTCCCCTGAAGTATTATATTCAGTTTTGCTGGATAGGTGATTCTTGGTTTTAGACCTAGTTCTTTGACTTCCGGAATATCCTGTTCCATGCCCTCTGATCCCTTAATGTACAAACTGCTAGATCTTGTGTTATCCTGATTGTATTTCCACAATACTGGAACTGTTTCTTTCTAGCTGCTTGAAATAATTTTTCCTTGACCTGGGAACTCTGGAATTTGAGTACAATGTTCCTAGGAGTTTCTCTTTTTGGATCTCTTTCAGGCGGTGATCGGTGTATTCTTTGAATACTTATTTTTCCCTCTGGTTCTAGAAGAGCAGGGTAGTTTTCCTTGATCATTTCATGAAGGATGATGTCTGGGCTCTTTTTTTGATCATTGCTTTCACGTGGTCCCATAACTTTTAAATTGTCTCTCCTGGATCTATTTTCCAGTTCAGTTGTTTTTCCAATGAGATATTTCACATTCTCTTCCATTTTGTCATTCTTTTGGTTTTGTTTTGTGATTTCTTGGTTTCTCAGGAAGTCATTGGCCTCCATCTGTTCCATTCTAATTTTGAGAGAACTATTTTCTTCAGTGAGCTTTTGAACGTCTTTTTCCACCTGGCTAATTCTGCTTTTGAAAGCATTCTTCTCCTCATTGGCTTTGTGAACCTCTTTTGCCAATTGAGTTAGCCTATTTTTCAAGGTGTTATTTTCTTCAGAATTTTTTTGAGTCTACTTTATTAAGGTGTTGACCCGTTTTTCATGTTTTTCTTGCATCTCTCTCATTTCTCTTCCCAGTTTTTCCTCCACCTGTCTAACTTGATTTTCAAAATTATTTTTGAGCTCTTCCATGGCCTGAGCCCACTGGACATCTATTTCAGATGTTTGGGATACAGAGCCCCCTGGATATCTATTTCAGATGTTTGGGATACAGAGGCCCACTGGATATCTATTTCAGATGTTTGGGATACAGAGGTTATGTCTGTCCCTGATGGTAAGCAGTTTTCTTCCTCGTCAGAGAGGAAGCTTCGAATCATTTGTTCACCATGAAAATAACCTTCTATGGTCTTATTTTTTTTCCCTTTTCTGGGCGTTTTCCCAGCCATTTACTTGACTTCTGAGAGTCCTCTCCAACCTGTCCTTGGTCTGTCCAGCTAATGCTTGAGGTCTGAGATTCAAATGCTGCTCCCCAGCCTCAGGACTTTTGTTGGCAGGCCTGGCTGCTATTCAATGTGAGCTTAGTTTCTGGTGCTCTGGTGGGCCAGGGCCACCTCCCAGGCTCAGTTCCCTCAGGGAGTTTATGCAGGCACCTTCAGTAATGGAGCTCCCGCAGTGCTTTTGCCTGCTCCAGGAGCCTCTGGCCGCCTGCTGCCTCTGCCACTGACCCTGCTGCTGCCTCCCCAGGGGCCTCGGTCCTGGAGACACCCCACTCTCCCCTCAGCCAGTCCAGAGGTCTCTCTCACTGACCTGTGTGTCTGCGGATGGAGGGATCTTCGGGACCACTGGAGATTCTGTCTCTGAAGCCTGCTCGGAGCTGTTCACTCCTCTCAGTGACGCGTGGCCATTGCACAGCTGAGCTCTGCTCCCAACTGGTGTGCGAAGGCTGTATGGAACGGAAATCTCCTTCACTGTGCTCCTGTGTGGCTGCCACTGTTCCAGAATTTGTTGGGAGTTCTTTTTAGAGGAAATCCGTGGGCTGTGGGTTCGTAGCTAGCATATGTGTGGCTTTCTACTCCGCCATCTTCGCTCCGCCCCTCCATTTGTTGTTATAATAAAAAAGGGGTACCTATAAATATTTTTGCATGTTCAGATCTTTTCCTCTGTATTCAACAAATTTGGTTGCATATGTACCTAAAAGTGATGTCACTGAGCCCAAGAGTATGCACATACCAAGTGAATTTTGGGGTAGTGCTACAAATTGATTTCCAAAATGGTTGTTTTAATTGAGAATTCCAACAGGTTGTGTCTTGCTCCTCTCCCGTAATCTCTAAAAAAATTATCATCATCTAATTTTTTTAAGCATGCCTGTGTTAAGTGTGTGATGTGGAGCCTTAAAGTTGTTCTAGTACATTTTCCTTCACCTAGCAATTTACTAAGCATATTTTATGATTTTATCATTTTAAAAGAGTACTAGCGTCTTTTATTTTATCATTTATTAAAATTTCATCAATTCCTTTATATTTTTATACATCCTAAAATTTTCAGAGAAATACGTTACTGTTTTAGTTAAAATTGCATTCCTTGCAGTTCCAACTGCATCGATTTTTCTTTCATAAAATCTTTCCAATTCGATATAATGGGAATTGTCCATTTTATTTTCCATGATCATCTCTTCACCTTGTTTACTAAAGAATGTTCTCTTACTCATTGTTCACTATTTCTCTTGTTTGTTTTTCTGATATAGTTTCTTTTCCTGATGAATCCATTTGTTGCTGATTATATAGAATGGCATGTGATGTTGTTTTAAATATAATTTTTACCAGATTGCTTTCTACGAAAATTGTTGGTAAAGCTGAAAACCAGTCTGTTGTTCTTTCCATTAATTTTTTGTAGTCAGTATATAAATATACATATGTATGTATACATATGTGCTCAAAAATACAAATATACACGAATACATATATACATATACACATATATATGAAATATGTACACATATTTGTACCCACATATGTATATGTGTGTATGTATTTGTACATGTACATATGTGTGTATTTAATTATGTGTGTATATATATATATATGTGTGTGTGTGTGTGTATGTATTTTCCTGACTCTCCTTATTTCCCTTTGCAACAGTCAGTTCATATTTTCATTTCTTACAACAGATAAATGCTCCATTATACACCACAATTTATTTAGCCCTTGCCAAATCAATTGGTATCTACTTTGTTTCCAGTTCTGTGCTGCCACAAATGTGCTGCTATAAGTGTTTTAGTGGGTTAGAAGAGATTTTCTTTGTTTGTTTGTTTTGTTTTGTCATATCCTTCTTAGTTCACATGCCATGAATAGTATCTTTGTATCAAAAAATACTGTCATTTTGTCTGTTTTATTTGCATAATTCTGAAATGCTCTACAGAATTTTCTAATCTACTTCTCTTCTACCATTTTAAATGGCATTTGATATTCAATTCCTGTAACCACTTTAAGTTTATTGTGGAATATGGTGTGAGAAATTTTCCCGTTTGGAGTAGACTGTCCAATTTTCTCAGCACTCCTTATTAAATAAATTATTAATCCTACGTGATTTTAGTATAATCTAATATTAACATTTTATTACTTGTTTTTTTCTGAATTCATTCCATTGATCTGTATTTTTGTAACTTTTAACCAATAGCAAATGTTTTTGATGATTGCTGCTTTTTTGTATAATTTTTGGTCTGTTAATACAATTTCTCTTTCATCTCTTACTTTTAAAGTGACTTCCTTTGATATACTAGATATTTTGGCATTCCAAATGAATTTTATTATTTTATCTAACGCTGTAAAATAACCCTAAATTAATTTGACTTTGGCAGACTTGTCATTTTATGACGATAAAATGTATATCATCATATATCAGTATAGTGATAATGCCCAGTCACAAACATTGAATATTCTCACCTGTTTGAATTGTTCGTTCTTTTCAAGGAGCATTTTTTACTTGAATCTATCTAAATATTGGATGTACTTTTGCAATCTTACCCTTCCTCTGTGCTTTACCAATTCCCCCATTTAAAACAAAAATACCTGTAAATAGAAAGCATAGTCAAGCAAAACAAGCTGTCACCTTGTTTGAGTCTGAATAGATAATTTTTTTCCTCTGCATATTGTCTCTAAGTGTGGATGGTGGATCATATACTTCATTATCCGTCCTCTGGAATTGTGGTTAGTCATCAACTTGAAAGTTGTTTTTTAAAAATATGAAAATTTGGGGACAGTGAGGTGGTCCAGCAAATAGAGAACCAGGTTGTGGTTAAGAGGGCATCAGTTCAAATATGGCTTCAGAAACTTGGTACTTACTAGTTATGTGACTGTGGGCAAGTCACTGAAACCCAACTGCCTTGTCACAAACTACGTAGACAGATAGACAGATAGATGGATAGATAGATAGATAGATAGATGGATGGATGGATAGATAGATATGTATTCAAGAAACTTTGTCACAGAATGATTTACTGACTTTCCCAGGTACAGAAAATAATTACATGTCTGAGCCAATGGTTAAGCATAACTTTTATGATTCCAGATTCAGATGCTTACTTAATTTTAGCTTTCCTGAGAAAACTGTGTTGACTCTTGCCATAAATTTAAAACCTTACACCATGCCAGAAAGAAAGGAGGGAAGAGGGCATACATACAGTTCATATAACCTATTTTTATGTTCACAATAAATAAATTCAGTAAAATCATTAGTTACAAGGTAGGCTTTGCCATCTTCCTCCAGAACTGGCATCATTTAGCATTAGAGGACAAATATTCAGGAATAGTAAGAACCTGTTCTTTAATAGGCTACTGTGTTATTACTTGTGCTAAAGGGGCACTTTTATGCTATTGATATCATTTTTTCAGTACTTTGATATCAACTCTGGCCTCTACCCCACCCCCAACACACACACACACACACATATACACACACGTATGCACACACGTATGCACACACGCACGCACGCACATCAAGATAGCAGCTATTTCCATACCCTGAAGTTCTGTTTGTGTAGGAACAGGAACAGGCTAAACTTCTACAAAAGCAGGTTCTCCATTTTTTAGTAATGACCGCTTTCGATTTTAAACATTCTTCACCTAGATGTTGTGTTCCCAGCAATTTCTATTTCATTTCCCTGTGAAGTTGTCTTCCATCTACTCAACTGCATGTTTTCCCTTAGGAGCCTGGTCACCTGTTTTCACTACCCCTAGGAATTTAGCTTTATTTTAGTAGTTCCTACAGGTAGTTGCTTACCTTAGGATGGAGGGTTCCATGGTAATCATAGTCTGGATAGCGACCTATGACAGAAAGTTAGTAATTGTTGTGAGGTAAAAGAGTACAAATCTAAAGAAAAAAAAAGATGTCACACATCCAGTCTGACTCTACCTTCAGGCTATATTGTCATCTCTTTTGCAGTGCCGAATACTTTTGCCTACCTTTTCATCTCTTGCTGTAGGTTCAGTGACAAAATGACTGCTCCTACCACAGTATGATTTTTGCTGGAAAAGATGATTATTTTAGCTACTATCCTCATAACTCCTTAGAAACTCCCATTGCTGCCTAGGACTCTCATATATTTTTCTTCTCCTTTAAGAATATAAGCTACTTAAGGGCAGAGAACGTCTCATTTTATTTTTATCCTTAGTAGTCTGCTGAGTGCCTGGCACTGTCAATGCTTAAGCATAGTGAGTGCTTAATAAATGTTGTTCATTCTTTCATTATTGTAGTCCAATATGTGATCTTTTAAGGAACTGTTAAGTGTTAGTCTAGAGAACAAAACTGATTCCAGAGTTGTCCAAAGGTCAAATATAAGCACAACAAGGCAAATTGATTTAACTATTAGAAATTTGATGAACAATACCTAGATGATATCTATCCTTTCTAGTACATTAACAAAATGCTGACTGCAAGGAAGTAATGAATAAGCTTCCCTAAGGGGATCTGAATGGAAGTTGACAAGACATTATTTCATGTACAGCGTTGCCAATGTTAACAAGAAGAAGGAAATGAGTTATATATACAAGGACAAATTCTCCCTCTCTCCCCTGCTCTAGTAAAAAAGGTTTGCAAATAATCGCAGATAGCCCTAATATGCTAGACTCTCCCTGGGTCCTGGAAGAAAGATTAGAAAAGCTCTAAGAAATTTTCAGGACTTGCTCTAAAACTGAGAAAACATATTCACACTGCATGGAGTTAGCTCATAAGACAAATACTGCACCACTTTTGTTCAGTGTGCTCAAATTGAACCTGGGACCTATTTAAGTAAAGTGAACTACAGACTTGAAGGAACATGGGTTATTAGAAGCAAATAATCTAGGTTGCCTTGCAGAGATTGGATGACTGATTTCTGTTTAATATCATCTATTCAATTCAGTATCTTTCAGAAGAAATAATAAGGAATTATAAAATCATTGATGGAAAGTCTGAAGGTAATTGTGAAGACGGACTTTGAGACCTCAGTGCCTAATCAAACTAAATACTTTTGCTAGATATATAGGACTAACTCACTTCTATAAAACTAAGCCACTGTAAGAAGCAATAATACACAAGGAATGGAAAAGTTCTGAAATATATTTTTTTTTACTAACTCTTCACTGACTGTCTTTATAATTGGCTCCTGTATTATTTTTTTAGTGAGTTTGAGGATATAGGATCATACGATATAAGATTGAAAGGAAACATAAGGATCATCTCATTTCATTGTTTTTTCTGATTTTATTAATCAAAAAATGGAAACTCTGAAAAGTGATAAATACTCACAGTTACATAGCAAGGTTTGAATTCTATAGACCATTAGTAGCCCATGATCTGACTGAGTAGGTCTGAGTCCATAGTTCTGAAAGGAAAAGGCGTGTCATTCATCCTCAGATTCTGTAGACTTATTATGAATATAATTCATATACTTCACATGATATTTCTTCTAAATCCTTTCCTGTCTTTGAGGTGCCATGTACAAAATAGAAAATGTCACAAACATACTGCCTGACCTCCTTTGGTGAAGTCAATACTTTCCTTTGAGGTGGGCTATCAGTAGGTTTTCCTGTGAGACTGTGATCTACATAGGGCCATAGTCATTGGATATCATTGGTGCTCAAAGTATTTCTCAAAGTACAGGAAACTACAACTTTGGGGCTAGCTGTCAATGGGGCTGCCACTTCAGAGCTAGAGAAAACAGATTTCAGTGCCCAGATTACTCTTATCTTTTCCATATGATCTCCAACAAACAATAAAGAAATAAAAACATTCAGCACGTTTCTAATGGAAGTCCTTTCCAGTCCCTTGCATTTATAACCTGAGCACTGATCTGTTTTTGTCCCTCAATCTAACACAATAATCTATAGCAGAGCTGGGAATCAAACCTAGGAATACTGGTTCCAAGTTCAATATAGTGTCCTAATGGATGAATGGAAAAAACAAGTCAGCCGATCATGTATAAAAAATAGAAATCATAGTTTTTATGGATAACCTCCCCCAAAAAGAAACTCGTCAGAAATATTTAGTATAATGGATGGTTCCTTAATGACAGATTTATGAGAAAACAAGAAAAAATTAGAGCACTTATGTAACCGTGGAACCATCAAAATAAGAGCCTAATCTAATGTATCAATATGTTAGTTAATACAAGGACTTGTTGATAGATTTAACATGTACACTGGAGTGGATTACTATCAATAACTTCTTATTTTCATGATCTACTCTAAATCCTACCTAGAGAAACTATTCAACATCTTAAGACCTTCATTTAGGTTAAAAATATGTGTGTAGGAGTGTTGCACTTAGGTTGTTGTCGTACACTCTTGATGCATGACCAGTGTATTTCTTTTCCTAATATATAATTCCTTGAGGCTATATTCTATGCCACCTCTTGGACCTAGTTGGTAAAATTGAATAGGTTTTCTAATTGTTATCAAGCATCTCTCCAATGCCAGACTTTATAATGTTGGGCTCAAAGATCACTGCAGTCAGTGACTTTAGTCATGAAATTAAAAGACATTTGCCCTTGGAGGGAAATTTATGGAAAACTTGGACAGTATACTAAAAAGTAGAGATATCATCTTGCCAAAAAAAGTTCATATGGTAAAAATACTATGGTCATTTTTCCATTTTTTTTTTGCTTTCTTATTTTCCCCAGTAACAAGATATGTTTGTGAGAGTTGGACTACAAGGAAGACTGAGTACTGCATAACTGACTCCTTTAAATTGTGGTTTTGATATACAGACACTTGGACAACAAGGAGGTCAAATCAGTAAATACTCAAAGCAATTAATTCAGGTTGTTAACTGGAAGGTTATATACTGAAACTGAAACTTAAATACTTTTAATAATTAAAGAAAAGTCTGGTCCCATTGGAAAAGACCCTGATTTGGGAAAGGCTGAAGGAAAAATAAAAACGGATATGGATAGATTGTATTATAGAAACAAGAAACATGACCTTCGGCAGATTTTAAGAGGTCATGGAGGAGAGAAGGGCCTGGAGTGTTACGGCCCAGTGGGTTCACAGAGAGTAGACCACGTCTAAATGAATTGAGAACAACGACAACAACAAATAACTCCATTGATCATTGTCTCATTTTTTTTTAAGATATAATCCTGTTCCATGATTTGTAGCTATATAAGATCAATTGGAAAATGTTTGTGTTTTTGCATCAGAAGCCATACCAGATTATTCATGGAAGCTACTGTTTAATTCCCCAAATACAGTCCATGTTTGTGTTTTGTTTTTTACTATTTAGTTTTGGTTCTAGTGTAACTAAAATTCATCTGGGCAGTAGACATTCTACAGAGGTACTGTAGTAGAGAGGAAAATGAATGCTGGACCTAGGAATGAGATAATTAACTAGGCATGGACAAGTTATTTATTTCTAAACATCAATTTTCTAATCTGCCAACCGGAAAAATAATACAAATTGTTCCTAATAAAAATGTTATTTTCAGGTTAGATTATCGTATATCATGTATGCAAAATAATAAATGTTAGTTATTTTTTTTATTTTCTCTCTCAGAACAAATTATTTAATCACACAGAATGACAAGGTAAAGAATAAGAAACATTCTTTTCCTCCTTCTCTCTGTATGACCATTCACCTAAAAAAATTGCCATAGCATTCTAAAACAGAAAAAAATACTTATCAATTTCATTGAAGAGGCACTATGGCATGTATCCTGGAGTATGAGGCAATCAATAACAACCCCTAACTGGAATATCTAGAAGATAACACCACTTAATAGGAAACCCTCTTCCATTTGGACAATGTGCAGGAAATCTTAATGATTGTAATAAGTACCTTGTTGAACATATTGTCTCTCTTCTGCCTGACTGGATATAATTAACAGGAGGATAATGTTGCTTGTTTAAGGTACCTTATATGACCTTAACATGAGATAATCTATTGAAGGGAGTTTTAATTCTCATTTTAATCATTTAATTCTTATTTTTCTCTACTGGTCAAATAATTTGTTTTGTTGTATGATCAACAAACAAACAAACAATTTAAGATTTTGTAATCTCTCTACAACATTCGTGAAAATATTTTGCCTTAAAAATGTGGGTTCCTAAAGAAAATTACTTCAGAAATTTGTTTCCTTCTCATATTATCGATAAAAGACACCTCTTATATTTGAATAAACCTTCTTATTAATATTATACCTATTGGAAAGTAGATTTGGGGCAGCTATTAGTAGTAAGTTGTAGGCTAGTAGATATTACATTGGATAAAGTGTGAAGAAACAGTTCTTCATGAATTCAAGTATGGCTTCAGAAAACTTATTGATCACAGGGTGTAGGGTGTGTTCAGAAAAGTCTAGTATCTCTGGCATGAACGATGTAGAGCCTTTTAAGAAGCTGTTTTACTACTTTGGTATGCATCTGATTCATCCAAATGTCACCTGTGGCTCCAAGAAGCTATAGCAGGCACAATGTCCACACACCAGCAAACCATTTTGACAGAGAAGCTAAATCAGACTGAAGGTTACCAAGGGGTATTAAACCTGTCAGTGAGTTAGGCAGGGCTCTACTACAAGCATTTGTTCCAAGGCAACTGAAGCAGGAAATGTGGAGCGCTTAGAGCTTGGTTAGACAGAAGGACACCAAGGTCATCCACTGAATCTTGAGACATCATCAAATTGTCTCAACTCTGTCCTGCCATTGAACACTGATGACTCTGAAGGAGAGAGTGACACAATTGCACAACTTTGTGCAATTCTTCCTCGCTTAAACCCAATTTATACATGAACTGGAAGACATGACCCATATCATCTTACCATTATTACTTATTCCAAAGTCCTATGGCAACAGGCAAGGTGATGTAGCAGCAGATACACTGGGAGCTGTATTCACAACTCTGGGCCATAGGATTGTCTCCCCACTGAAAGAAGTAGTGGGATTGGCAGGCCCATGGGTTTCTCAGGACCCTTTTAAGGATCACGCTACTCACCTCATGATGCGAGGAAAAGGCTAAAAAGATGTCCTAAAGTTGTTTGTTTTCCCAACTCTGCCCTGATTACCATGGCAGGTGGGGATGCCACCCTCTGGCTAAAAGAAACACTAAAAATTGTAGAAAACTTTTTGGAAAGATGATGCCATTCGCCATTAGTACATATAATGTGCACACAATTATAGGTAACACAAAATCCAGTAGAAAGACAAACAGCTCCTGTGAGGAAATTCAGGTGGTATCACATCCAAATAACAGTTCTGAGTGAAATAATACTGCTAAATGAAGGCTACCTTATTGAATTCAGAGGTCAATGCATGTTTTTTGGAGTGGCCATATTGAAGGGGAGTGCCATGAAGATGGCGTAGGTTTTCCAATCAAAACTAATCTAGTCAGTAAGCTCATATGCCTACCAAAAAGAGTGAATGATAGGTTCATGACAATGCAATTGTTGCTTGCAGGAAAATACTATGGCACTATCAATAGTGCCAATGTTCTCATCATGACGAAATCTTAAGAAATTAGAGAAAAAAATAAGAACTGGAAAGCCTTATCTTCAATGAGCCAATAGAGGACAGAATTGTAATTCTGGGTGACGTTAACACTAGAGTTGGCATAGACTACCAAACTTAGCAGGGAGTAATTGGGAGGAATGGAATTGGAAAGAACAACAACAACGGTAACTTACTACTGAACACTTGTACAACTCATGACATTTTCATAACCAGCACTTTACTGGGCATTTTCTCAGCCAGTTACTTGACTTCTGAGAGTCCTCTCCACTCCCTTGCCTAGGTTTGCCCAGCTAATGCTTGGGGTCTGAGATTCAAATGCTGCTCCCCAGCCTCAGGGCTTTTGGTGGCAGGCCTGGCTGCTATTCAGGGTAAGATTAAATCAAGTTCTCAGGTGGGGACAGGGCCGCCTCCCAGACTCAGTTCTGTCAGGGGGTTTGTGCAGAGACCTTTTATAATGGAGCTACTCTGGAGCTCCTGCCTGCTCTGGGAGCCTCTGGCCGTTGGCTGCCTCTCCTGCTGTCTCTGCTGCTGTGTCTGCCTCCGGAGGAGGCCTGAGCCCCCGAGACACCACACTCCTCTCTCAGCCTGTCTCTCTCACTGACCGGTGCATCTGTGGGTGAAGGGACCTTCGTGGCCGCTGCAGATTCCATCGCTGAAGACTGCTCGGATCTGCTCTCTCCTCTCAGTGCCATGCGGCCAGGGCGGTGGAGGGCTCTGCTCCAGTCCAGTGTGTGATTGACCTTTGGGATCGGTTTTCACGGCTCTCTGGAACGGAAATCTCCTTCACTGTGTTGCTGCGCGGCTTCCACCGTTCCAGAATTTGTCGGGAGTTCTTTTTAAAGGAAATCCATAGGCTGTGGGTTCGGAGCTAGCATAGCTGAGTCTTTCTACTCTACCATCTTGGCTCTGCCCCCCGTGAAGGTAAGTTGTAACAGGATAATTGTCACTAATCCTGGGAGCTCCAAAGTATTAAACCTTCTTCTGTTAAACTGTTCCACAAATACAAGTTCCTTCCTCTGTCCACTTACAGCTAGCTTCTCTCTGTCTCGTTTTTGAGCAAGTTCTTCTCAGTTTGAGAATGTGACCAAAACTCCAGATATTAGGCTTATGAAAGGTTGGGGAAGATCTTCTTATTCTATTAATATTACAATAGATTAGAGTGCTTCTCTGAACAGGAAGAGTTTGTTGCTGGATTGGAGGGAAATTTGAGCCAACACGCAATTGGCAAAATTCGATCAGAAATGGAGTGGGTGACCTTCAGTGATTTGGTATACATCACTTACTTTGATCATCTGGTTTAGAACACTCACAAACACTAAGACTTTTTGACAAAAAAAATAATGGGGAAACTCAGAAGTTTCTAAATTCAGAAAACTCCACAGGGCTTACCAGCAGGATAATTCATCCATCGCTTAGAATTCATCCTCCTAACTTCTCCTTTTCTTTTTTCTCCTCTCCTCTCCCCTCCTCTTCTTTCCTCTAGTCTCCTCTCTTTTTTTCTCTCCTCTCTTTTGTCTCCTCTCTTCTCCTTTTTTGATGTACCCAAACTGCCTAGTGAACTTAGCATTTACAGACTAGATTTATTTCTTAAACACCAAGTTGTTTTTTTTTTGAAATAAATTTATTTAACTTTTTACATTCATTTTCACAAGATTTTGGGTTCCAAAATTTTCTCCCCC
>JAQQSK010009387.1:0-13107 GCA_028658325.1 Potorous gilbertii | reverse complement strand
TTCATGCTTTTCTTTCATCTCTCTCATTTCTCTTCCCAGTTTTTCTTCCACCTCTCTAACTTAATTTTCAAAAAATTTTTTGAGCTCTTCCATGGCCTGAGCCCATTGAATATTTATTTTGGATGTTTGGGATACAGAAACCTTGACTTCTATATCTTTCCCTGATGGTAAGCATTGTTCTTCCTCATCAGAAAGGAAGGGAAGGGATATCTGTTCACCAAGAAAGTAACCTTCTATGGTCTTATTTTTTTTCCCTTTTTCTGGGCATTTTCCCAGCCAGTTACTTGACTTCTGAGTTTCTTCACTACACCCACCTCACCGCCAGTTCCACCCAGCTAGTGCTTGGGGTCTGAGATTCAAATGCTGCTTCCCAGCCTCAGGGCTTTCAGTGGGGGCAGAGCTGCTATTCAGTGTAAGATTAAATTCAGGTGCTCAGGTCAGGGCAGGGCTGCTATTCAGTGTGAGATTAAGTTCAGCTCTTTGGGTGGGGGCAGGGCCTCCACATGGTGCTCAGTTCCCTCAGGGGGTTTCTGTGGAGACCTTTGATAAAGGATCCAAACTCCTGCCTGCTTTGGGAGCCCTTGTCCACTGCTGCCTCTGATGCTGCCTCTGATGCTGCCTCACGAGGGGGCCTGAGTTATGGAGACACCCTGCTCCCCTCTCGCCAGCCCAAAAGCCTCTCTCACTGACCTTTGGACCTGTGGGTGAAGGGACCTACGTGGCCACTGGAAGTTCTGCCTCTGAAGCCTGCTTGGATCTGCTCCTCTTGGTGCCATGTGGCCAAGGCAGGGCTGGTCTCTGCTCTGGGTCTGGTGTGCGATGGACCTCTGGTGTGGGTTTTTCAGGTCTCTCTAGAACAGAAATCTCTTCCACTCCATTGTTCTGTGGCTTCTGTTGCTCCAGAATTTGTTGGGAATTCTTCTTTACAGATATTCTGTGGGCTGTGGGTTAGGAGCTAGCATATGTGAATCTTTCTACTCCGCCATCTTGGCTTCTCCCCCGCAAAGTCAGATACTATTGAAAATGACTGAACAACAAAATAAAGAAATAATCCAGAAATATCCCTTATCAGCAAACAAATATTAATTAATTTGAAGTTAAGGAGGATAATTTAATTCAATTCAACCAATATTTATGAAGTATCTATAACATTCCACACGTTAAGCTAGTTGCTGGGGATGTAAGGAAAAAATTAGAATGGTTCCTGGCCTCAGGGGGTTTACATGCTGCTGAAGGCACAGAGATACATGAGCAGAAAGAAATACAAAGCAACTTCAAGTGGTAAGGAGATGAAATGTTAGGTAAAGGAAAGAGCTTATAGGACAATTTTACTGAAATAAGACTTGAAAGGCAGTTTAAAACAAGATTTTTAAGTGTTTTAAATGCAGAATTGAGAAGTTTATATTTTATTCCAGAGGCAATATTAAAATTTTGAAGACTTTTTTGAGGGGGAGGACACAGTAACATGATCAGATCAATATTTTAGAAATATCACATTAATAGTAGTATGGAAGATAAAGAGAAAATAAATAAAAATTTAAAAGATCAATTAGTACTCTATTACAATAGCAAGAGATGATGAGCATTTGTGTTAGGACAGAGGCATGGGTCCTTGTGAGTTGAAAGGAGGGGGTGGATGTGGGAGAAAGAGAACTGGAAGAGTTAATGAGAAAGAAGAAGGCATTATGTTTGTGAATCTGGGCCAAAAAAAAAAGAAAGAAGAGTGAGAAAAATACTCAGTGAAAAGTAGGGAAAACAGTTACAAAGAGGAGGAAAGGAAGGGAAAGATCTTCAGCAATTATCCCTTTATTAGGGGAACTTATTGTTTGTCTATAAAATATACTTGATTATTCTTACTTTTCAGTATTCATTGAACTCTGATAATAGATTTTCAGAAGCTAGAGAGAGGTATTATAGAATCAGAGCACTGGAAAGGAAGGACCTTAAAGCATCTGTAGTCTATCTTCATTTTACAGATGACTAAATGAAGGATATCAATTGTCTTAGACATAGTTACACAGATGGGACTTGAGCCCTATTTTCTTGTCAGCCAATATACAATTAAGTCAGAGATTTTTAAAGTCCATTGTACCCCCTAGCTGCCCTTAATAATTTCTTGAAGTCTAACAGAAGAAAATCATACACTCAAGAGTCAGAAAGAAACTTAGGAATTATTTACTTTAATACCTTACCCAGTACAGGAATCTTCTCCACAATATAACAAGTGCTATTCCATTTTCTGCTTCAACATCTCCATTCTTACTATTCTCCAAGGAAACCTTCCATTGTTGGTCAGCTCTGATTATTAGCTGGAATAAGTTGGCTTCCTATGCCTTCCATTCATTAGTCCTATGACTGCCCTTTGGAGCACTTCACACTTAGTATGGCTCAGACACATTTCACATTTTTATCGGTCTTCCTCAAAACATACTCCCAATATCTGCCTTATATAAAGGAGCCCAGAAATGGAGGCAATATTCCATTCAGGAGAGAGTACATTGGAAATGGAAATGCCACTTTCTTTTACTTGAATGTCATTGTTAATGCAATCTAAGATATATTAACATTTTAGGATCTTCATCAAACTATTGGCTTATCTTTGACTTTGTAGTCAGACCAAACTTAGACATTCAGCTTTCCTATCATAAGAACTGAGGTATCCTGAGCCTTTGAATGTCTGTAACCTCCTCAACAAACCAAACAATCAGAATATTGAGACCGACTCAAGATTCCACCTCTTAGAGCTACTCTGGGGCCTTTCCTCTTCCTAGTCCTTAAAAAAGTCATGGTTGAAACTGAACTGGCCTTAGGATATAGGAAGCTGCGCCAATGAATTACTGCAAATTTTCTGTGCTGAGGGTGAAAACTCATGGGATATAGGAGCTTTGACCTGGATTTAGGTCAAATAGCATAAATTTAACTGGGGCTATAGATCCAAGAAGTTAATGTTATAATTTTCAGCCATTTTCAGTCATATCCAACTCTTTATTACCCCATTTGGGGTTTTCTCAGCAGACAATGGAGGGGGTTTGCCGTTTTCTTCTCAAGCTCATTTTATAGATGAGAAAACTAAGGCAAAATGGTTATGTGACTTACCCAAAGTCACACACCTAGAAAGTGTCTGAGACTAGATTTGAAGTCATGGAAATGATTATTTCTGACTCCAAATCCACTACTTTATTCAATGCACCTCCTAGTTACCCTGATGTTATCATTAGCTTAGGGTATATCATAGTGTGATATATATATATAGGAAAGATGGGCAAGGACTTCATTTATCAAGGTTCTATCACTGCCCTGACATCTTCTCTGATTCTCTATTTCTTACATAACCTCCCTCAGTTGCCATTACTCAATTAACCTGCATCATAGGCACAAATGGCCTCAGAAGAATTAGAAGAATTGCTAATTTTTCAGTGAGCATTCAAAACCTGGATGCAGGTATCCTAGCAAAAGTGATCTTTCTCCACATCATAGTTCATGTTATATCCTGACCTGAACTAAAGGATGAAAATTATCATCTTTCCAATTTCCCTCTATTCATATCTTTTATATGTCAGTTATAGTTTGACCATGTTCCCTCCCTATTCAGTAAACCTAGGTGTAACAGCAAGCACACTGGCATACCCAGGAGGGCCTGCTATACAGGTTCTTGAATCTGCTTTTCTAAGGAAAGCAACCTTAAAAGGGGTAAACAATCTTACTTCAATCGAGCACATATATCATTCATTCAGTTCAGGTAGAAAAGAAAGCAACCTGAACTTCAGAGAAAACACAAATAGAAATTACAAGCAGAATTTACAAACAGAAAGACCAACAGACAGGGCTTTCAGCTATCTGAACATAGATAATACATACATCCTTACCAAAGAGAGAAGCACCAATATCTGCATTTTCAAGGCGGGTGAGGTGGGCCTCATTGCCCAGAGTCTCTTCTGGCCTAATCATACAAACACTCTTCCAATGATTTGAGCTCCAAAGTAAAACCTCATCTCAGAGTATATATATATATGTGTGTGTGTGTGTGTGTGCTTTTCAGAGCCAGAGGGCATGACCCTCCTAATCCAGTTCCTCATTAGCAATCAACAGAAGTTATGGGCCTTCATACAAAACAAGCTTCCCTTAATAGTCTCACCTGAGACCTATTAATGGGTGGAGAAGATTTTTACCTTCCATTACACCAGGAGGCTCCCTATTACTTCCAGGATCAAATGTAAAATCTTCCTTCATATTCTTATCTTTCTTAGCCAATTCTTATCTTTCTTATCTTATCTTACTCATCCCTAAGTGATCCAGTGACACTGGGTTCCTCACTGTTCCTCAAAAATAGTGCTTTATCCCTCAGCACCAAACATTTTCACTGGCTCTTTCCCATGCCTAGAATTCTCCCCCTTCTCATTTTAACCTCCTGGTTTCATTGGATTCCTTCAAGAATCAGCTAAAATCCTATCTTCTTCAAGAAAACTTTCCCAGTTCTCCTTAACCTTAGTGGCTTCCTTCTGAGTATATAGATATAGATGTTATTTGTACATAGTTGTTTGAATCTTGCCTCCCTCATTAGACAGCTTAGTCCTTAAGAGCAAGGATTTTCTTTTGCCTTTATTTATATAAATAATACAAAACCTGGCACTTGGTCTGTTGACTTCCTGAATAACCTGGAAGAAATCTCTGGGGCAGTCAAGTCCAAGCCAAAATATAAATCCTATCCACAATATATCTCTGAAAAATAATCAGCCAGTCTTCATTTTGAAGGCACCCTGTGATAGGAAATTCACTAATTCTGGAAGTACCTATTTAATTTTTGTACATTTGTAATTATTAAGAAGTTTGTCCTATACTTAGGCAAAATCTACCCCTGTACCTTCCACCCACTGGCCCTAGTTCTACCACCTATGGGGAAGAGGAAGATAAATATTTGAAATTTTATGAGATAAATGTTTTAAATATCTATTATACAAATATAAATATGACATATATAAATATTAAAAGCAACTTTTCAATGAGATAATTCTTTAATATTTCAAATTTTTGAAGACTATAGTTGTGTCATGTTTAAATCTTCTCTTCTCTAAAGTAAATATGTACAATTTTTTCAGGAGGTCCACATATATGACACAATCTCAAGTCCCTCATTCTCCATCAATCAATATACATATTAAGTGTCTACAATGAGCCAAGAACTGAGCTAGGCACAAGGGATATAAAGATAAAAATGGGCCACAGTGGTGGCATGAGAACAACTACTCACCTAAGCTCTAAGACAAACTCTGTCAGATACTTCTAAAAAGAGAATCTGACCAAATTTTGAAGGTGCAGAATCCAATAGGAGACAGACTGTGGCAGTTTCACAGTCCAGGACAGATTGGAAGATCGATGGGAAGAATCTATTCCATGAGGGTGGAGGAGCATACAGCACACAGCACAGCACCCTGCCACAACATGACTGAAGAGGAGACCCCAGGGATAGTCTGAGGAAGTAGCATCATGGCAGGGTAGCAGATCAGGGCTAGAGTCAAGTGGAGCCAAGCAAGCGAGAGTCATGGAAGGAGGCCCAGGTATCAGCAGCAGCTGCATGGAGACTTTGAACCCACAGATTAAATGTCTGTAAGTCAGCTACTTGGACTTCCAGGAGCCAAAATAGCAGAGGGATTGGTAAATGCTCTCTCTCCCTCCCATTGTTGACCTGGAAAGAACCATAAAATATTTCCCCAGAAAAATCCTGGATGAATGGAATCAGTAAAAGGGGCAAACAATCTCATAGCATGTGAGGTGAGGAAAATAACAAAGGAATATTCCCTTTACTGTGGCTGAGGAATAGAGTTGTCCCAGACAGCTGGAGCTCCAGGGGTGTGAAGCCTCACACTAGGACACAGGTGCGCCTAAGTCCTGCAGGGGAAAGGAAGACAGCCAGGATCACTAAGCACTGAGGTTGCCTTGGCTCTTGGTGTTTTTAGTTTGGGATCCCTTTTGGGAGGTGAACAGTGGATTCTTTTGATGACCATTTTGCCCTCTGGATCTCACACTTATGGGTTGCCAAATTCCAAAACTATCAAGTGAAGGAGAAAATATGATAGGCAGTTAGAAAGAAATCATTCAAATATTGAGGAGCTACAATCAGGATCACACAGGATCTTGCAGTTTCTACATTAAAAGATCGAAGGAATTGGAACATGATATTTCGCAAGGCAAAGGAGCTGGGACTACAGCCAAGGATCAATTACCCAGTAAAGTTCAGCATAACATTTCAGGCAAGGACGTTCAGTGAAATAAGGGATTTCCAGGCCTTCCTGATAAAAAGGCCAGAACTCAATAGAAAATTCGATCTTCAAATGCAGGTCTCAAGTGAGGCACAAAAAGGTAAACATGAGAAAAGAAAACTTGTTAGTCAATTTGGGCAAACTGCTAACCTCCCTATAATTGAAGATGATACTCGTTAATCTAGAGAATTGTGCATCTAATATGAAATGTAAGAGGGATATTCAGAGACAGAGGGAATGGGTATAAAGTAAATTATGTGATGATAAAAATGTAATTTAAGCATGAAAAGGATTTGTAACAGGAGATGTGAAAAGGAAGAAGCAGAAAAATGGTAAATTATATCACAGGAAGAAGTACAAAATTTTATTACAATAGAGGGGAAAAGAGGGGGAGAGGAGCATTGTTTGAGAGGTACTCTCATATGATTTGGTTCAAGGAGGGAATAACAAACTTAATTAAGAATATAAATCTAACTAGCTCTATAGGCAGTAGGAGAGGAAGGGGGAAAGAAAGGGGAGGGGAGGTTAAAAGGGAGGGAACGTGTAGTAAGGGTAAAGGGAAGTAAAAGGGAGGGGGGCTGAAAGAAGGAGAGGAAAAATTCAGGAGGAGGTGGTAAAAAATTAAAACTATCTTGGAGGGAAAGGGAGATGGCAGAACTAAAAGCACAAATGGCAGAAAAGAGGATGAAGGGAAAGAAACAGTAATCATAACTGTGAATGTGAATGGGATGAATTATCCCATAAAACAGAGACAGATAGCAGAATGGATTAAAAGCCATAATCCAACAATATGTTATTTACAAGAAACACATTTGAAATAGGGGGATGGACACAGGGTAAAGGTAAAAAGTTAGAGCAGAATATAATGTGCTTCAGCTGATGTAAGAAACACAGGGGTAGCAATGCTAATCTCAGACAAAGCAAAAGCAGAAATAGATCTAATCGAAAGAGATAAGGAAGGAAACTATATCCTGCTAAAAGGTACCATAGAAAAGCAAGCAATATCATTACTAAACATATATGCTCCAAGTGATTAGCATCCATATTCTTAGAGGAGAAGTTAAGGGAGTTAGAGGAAGAAATAGACAGTAAACTATACTAGTTGGGGACATCAACCTCACATCTATGAACTTGATAAGTCTAACCTTAAAAGAAACAAGAAAGAAGTGAAGGAGGTGAATGAAACTCTGGATAAGGTAGATATGATAAATCTCTGGAGAAAACTGAATGGGGATAGAAAGGAATATACCTTTTCCTCAGGGTTGCATGGCACATATACAAAAATTGACCATATACTAGGGCATAAAAATCTCACAATCCAGTGCAGAAAGGCAGAGATAGTCAATGCATCCTTCTCAGATCTTAATGCAATACAGTCATATGTAATAAAAGGCCAGGGAAAGATAGACCAAAATTTAATTGGAAACTAAATAATCTAATCCTAAAGAAGGAATAGATAAAACAACCAATCATAGAAACAATCAACAACTTCATTCAAGAGAATGACAATAATGAGACAGCCTACCAAACCCTATGGGATACTGCAAAAGCAGTTCTTAGGGGAAGTTTTATGTCTTTGAATGCCTACATGAATAAAATAGAGAAAAAAGAGATCAATAAATTGGTCATAGAACTGAAAAAGCTCGAAAAAAGAGTAAATTGAAAATCCCCAAGTAAATACCAAATTAGAAATACTGAAAACCAAAGGAGAGATTATTAAAATTGAAATTAAGAAAACCATTGAACTAATAAATAAAAGTAAGAGTTGATTTTATGAAAAAAACAATAAAATTGATAAAACTTTGGTCAATTTGATTTTTAAAAAAAAGAAGAAAACTAATTACCAATATCAAAAATGAAAGGGGTGAACTCACCTCCAGTGGAAAGGAAATTAAAACAATAATTAGAAATTACTTTGCCCAAATGTATATCCATAATTCGACAATCCAAGTGAGATGGATGAATATTTTAAAAAAAATGAATTGCACGGATTAACAGAAGAGGAAGTTGAATACTTAAACAAGCTTATCTCAGAAAAAGAAATTGAACAAGCCATCAATGAACTCCCTAGAAAAAAATCTCCTGAGCCAGATGGATTTACAAATGAATTTTATCAAACATTTAAAGAACGGTTGATTCCAATACTATACAGACTATTTGGGAAAATTGGGGAAGGAGTCCTCCCAAATTCTTTTTGTGATAGAAATATGATTTTGATACCTAAACCAGGGAGAGACAAAACAGAGAAAGAAAATTATAGATCAATTTCTCTAATGAATATACATGTTAAATTTTTAAATAAAAGTTTAGCAAAAAATATACAGCAACTTATCATGAGAATAATACATTATGATCAGATGGGATTCATACCAGAAATGCAGGGCTGGTTCAACATTAGGAAAACTATTAGCATTGTTGATCATATCAACCACAAACCTAACAGAAACTACATGATTATCTCAATAGAGGCAGAAAAAGCTTTTGATAAAATACAACACCCATTCCTATAAAAAACACTGGAGAGCATGGGAATAAAGAGAACTTTCCATAAAATAATAAGCAGTATCTATCTAAAATCTTTTGCAAGCATTATATGCAATGTAGATTAGTTAGATGAATTTCCAGTTAAGATCAGGGGTGAAACAAGGTTGTCCATGATCGTCAGTATTATTCAATATGGCACTAGAAATATTACCTGTAGCAATTAGAGAAGATAAAAAAATTGAAGAAATTACAATAAACAAAGAAGAAACTAAGTTATCTCACTTTGCAGATGATATGATGATATACTTAGAGAATCGCAGAGACTCAAGTAAAGAGCTACTTGAAATAATAAACAACACTAGCAAAGTTGTAGGTTACAAAATAAACCCATGCAAATCTTCTGCATTTCTACGTATTACTAACAAAGCCCAACAGCAAGAGATAGACAGAGAAATCCCATTTAAAGCTAAGGTAGACACTATAAAATATTTGGGAATCTACCTGCCAAAACAAATTCAGGGACTATATGAACACAATTACAAGACACTTTTTGCACAAATAAAGTCAGATCTAACTGAGTGGAAAAACATCAGTTTCTCATGGGTAGTCCAAGTGAATATAATAAAAATGACAATTCTACCTAAATTAATTTACTTATTTAGTGCCATACCAATCAAACTATCTGATAATTATTTTCTAGAGCTGGAAAAAATAATATCAAAATTCATCTGGAAGAACAAAAGGTTCAGAATAGCAAGATAACTAATGAAAAGAAATGCTAGGGAAGGTGGACTAGCTCTACCAGATCTCAAATTGTATTATGAAGCAGCAATTATCCAAACCACTTGGTACTGGCTAAGAAACAGAAGAGGAGACAAGTGGAATATGATAGTTCTCAAGACACAGTAGTCAACGAATATAGCAATCTATTGTTTGATAAACCCAAGGATGCCAGCTTGGGGGATAAGAACTCACTGTTTGACAAAAATTGCTGGGAAAACTGGAAAAAGTGTGGCAGAAACTAGGCATAGACCAATGCCTGACACCATACACAAGAATAAAGTTCAAATGAGTACATGATCTAGGTATAAATATTGATACTATAAACAAATTAATGGAGCAAGGATTGGTGTATTTATAAGATTTGTGGAGAAGGGAAGAATTTCTGACTAAAGAAGAGATAGAAAACATCATGAAGTGCAAGATGGATAATTTTGATTACATTAAACTTAAAAGTTGTTGCACAACCAAATCCAATGCAACCAAGATTAGGAGGGAAGCAGAAAACTGGGAAAGAATTTTTACAACCAGTATCTGTGATAAAGGCCTCATTTTTAAAATATATAGAGAACTGAATCAAATGTACAAGAATGCAAGTCGTTCCCCAATTGATAAATGTTTAAAAGATATGAACAGGTGCTTTTCAGAGGAAGAAATTAAAGATATCTATAATCATATGAAAATTGCTCTAAATCACTATTGATTAGAAAGATGTAAATCAAATAACTCTGAGATATCATATCACACCTATCAGATTGGCTAACATGCAGAACAGTTAGATGATAAATATTGGAGAAGATGTGGGAAAGGTGGAACACTAATTCATTGTTGGTGGAGCTGTGAGCTAATCCAACTATTCTGGAAAGCAATTTGAAACTATGCCAAAAAGGCCACAAAAACATGCATACCCTTTAACCCAGCAATATCACTTCTAGGGCTGTATCCCCAGAAGATAAGAAAAATGGGAAAGAGTCCCACATGGACAAAAATATTTATAGCAACTCTCTTTGTGGTAGCCAAAACTGGAAATCAGGGGGATGCTCATCAACTGGGGAATGACTGAATAAATTATGGTATATGAATGTAATGGAATACTATTGTGCTATAAGAAATTATGAACAGGAAGACTTCAGAGAGGCCTGGAAAGATTTTTATGCTGAGTAAAAGGAGCAGAACTTTGTGCACAGCAACAACCACAATATGCAAAAAATTTTTCTGGTTTTTCATTGCAACTCAAGGACTTAAAAAAATTCCCAATGGTCTTTAAAAGCAAAATGCCTTGCATACCCAGAGAAAGAACTTAAGAATTCAATCGCAGAATGTAGTAGATCATTTTCTTTTGTATTAATTTTAGTTTGTTATTTGATTTCTCCCACTAATTTTAATTCTTCTACACAGCATGACTATAGTGAAAATGTATTTAATAGGAATGTATGTGTAGAACATATATAAAATTGTATGCTGTCTCAGAGAGGGAGTGGGGAGGTAGGAGAAAGGAGTGGGGATGGAGTGGAGAGGAAGGTGAAAAATAATCTAAGTTATATGGTAGTGATTGTAAAACACTGAAAACAAAATTAATGTTTAAAAAAAAGATGAAAATGAAAGGATTCCTGTCCTGAAAGAGTATACAACATATCTAGGGAGCCAACATGCATATAAATAAATAGGAAAGAAAGTTAGAACAAGGGTGGAGATAGGCACTGACAGCTGGGGATGTGGAAAAGTCTCATGTAGGAGTTAGCACTTAAGTTCAGCCTTGACAGAAGCTGGAAATTCTAAGAGGTAAAGGTGAAGAGAAAATTCCTGCCAGGTATGGGGACATTTCTCTGATCTATTAATATCAGAAACTTGTGAAAAAAAAGATACTTAAGCATGACCTTGAATAACTTCTTAGTAATGAACCTATTCTGACTCATAATAAAGTGGGGGAAATGATTTATGATACTGTTCCAGAAAAATTATTATACTGTTTAAATCCAGTCTTAGGTGAATAAAGGTTGTCCACATCCAGAATGTCACTTGACCCCAGTAACTCTCTAGGAATGATAGAGATGGCTACAAGTTATTTTGAGTTCCCTTAGGTCTTGGATCCACCAAAAACATTCTGTTTTGGATTACCATGGCCAGGAGATAGATCTACACAAACTTGTGTTTTGAGTTTCCTTGTGTTTTGGACTGCATATATTGTATTAAATCTTTACAGATACACATATTTATCTCATTCTACCTGGTTCTCTTGTTCCCTCAGCACAATCACTAAACTGAACTACATGTAATTCATGTGTGGATAATTTTGTCAAAATCCTATAAAATGTAAAACTTCCAGAGACTGGAAAAAGACAGCCACTAGCTTTCCAGATCATTCTCCTTTGTCAAATGACCAAATCAATCTTTTTCTTTTTAAATTATTTTCAGGGGGGAGGAGCCAAGATGACGGAGTAGAAAGATTCACATATGCTAGCTCTGAAACCACAGCCCATGGATTACCTTTAAAAAAGAACTCCCAACAAATTCTGGAGCAGTAGAAGCCATGCAGCAACAGAGTGAAGGAGATTTCTGTTCCAGAGAGCCCTGAAAAACTGACACCAAAGGTCCACCACACACCAGACGGGAGTGAAGACTTGCCCTTCCCTGGCTGCACGGGCATGGGCACGGAGAGGAGCAGATTGGAGCAGGGTTCAGGGATGGAATCTCTGGTGGCCGTGAAGATCCCTCCACCCACAGGCACTAGAGGTCAGGGAGAGATCCTTCTGGGCTTGCCGAGAAGGGATCAGGGGTCTCCATAACTCAGGCCCCCTCGGGAGGCAGCATCAGAGGCAGCAGGCAGCCAGAGGCTCCCGGAGCAGGCAGGAGCTCAGGTCCATTACGGAAGGTCTCCACATAAACCCACTGAGGGAACTGCCTGGGAGGAGGCCCTGCCCCCAACTGAGCACCAGAACTTAAGCTCACATTGAATAGCAGCCAGGCCCACCGCCAAAAGCCCTGAGGCTGGGGAGCAGCATTTGAATCTAAGACCCCAAGCACTAGCTGGGCAAATCTAATCATGGCTGCAGAGGAATCTCAGAAGTCAAGTAACTGTCTGGGAAAATGCCCAGAAAAGGGAAAAAAAAATAAGACCATAGAAGGTTACTTTCTTACTGAGCAGATGTTTCCTCCCTTCCTTTCTGATGAGGAAGAACAATGCTTAGCATCAGGGAAAGACATAGGAGTCAAGGCCTCTGTATCCCAAACATCTGAGATAGATATCCAGTGGGTTCAGGCCATAGAAGAGCTCAAAAAGGATTTTGAAAATCAAGTTAGACAGGTGGAGGAAAAACTGGGAAGAGAAATGAGAGAGATGAAAGAAAAGCATGAAAAGTGGGTCAACACCTTCCTAAAGAAGACCCAAAACAATGCTAAAAAAAATAACACCGTGAAAAATAGACTAACTCAATTGGCAAAAGAGGTTCAAAAAGCCAATGAGGAGAAGAATGCTTTCAAAAGCAGAATTAGCCAAGTGGAAAAAGAGGTGCAAAAGCTCACTGAAGAAAATAGTTCTCTCAAAATTAGAATGGAACAGATGGAGGCTAATGACTTTCTGAGAAAC
>JAQQSK010009386.1:0-13108 GCA_028658325.1 Potorous gilbertii | reverse complement strand
TTCCCCAATTTGATTTTAAGTTTATTGAGGGCAGGGGTGATCTCTCTTTTTTGTATTTGTTCTTCCACAGTTCCTGGCACATATTTACTGCCACAAATACTTATTGTCTGCCTAACAGAATACAGAGGGAGCAAGAAAATCAGTTGGGGAAGAAAGAAAGGAATACCTTGCTGTCATGAAGGCCCAGTTAAATCACATGGCTTTATACTGTAGCCAGTCAACATTGCCTGAAATTTTCCCCATTTCCAGTCAGTAGCCTGTGAGTAGCTGTGTGGTAGCTAGGTGGTGCAGAGAACAGAGTGCTATAGAAGGAGTTAGGAAGAGCTGAGTTCAAATCCAACCTCAGATTCTGAATGAGTCCCTTAATCCTATGTGCCTCAGTTTTCTCATCTGTAGAATGAACTGGAGGAGGAGATGGCAAACCACGGCAGTATCCTTGCCAAGAAAACACCAATTTGGGATTATGAAGAGGCAGGACATGACTGAAACAACAGAACAACAACAACAAGCTTGTGAGTAGGAGTGGAGGTTGTAGGTGAATTAAGCTTTGAGGTTTGGCAAGAGATGTGCATTCAGTATAGAGTTGAATTGATCAAGGGTAGGGTTAAGATTGGAAAGAGAGGGAAGTGTAATGAAAATAAAACCTAAGAGAATCCTGAAAAGTGGAGTCATTGGAAGTCTCACCATGAGTGAAGAATATATTGAGAAGTCATGAGCCAAATGAAAGCATGACATCATAAGAAGTTATGTATAGCAAGAAGAATATCAGAATTTCTCATTAAGGAAGAGGGGGGTCAACTTTAGGGAATGATAAAGTTTACTCCTATATATGGTGTGAGGTGTATTAAAAGAGTAGGCAATGGAATTAGTAGACTAAGGAACTGAGAGACTGGGGAAGTTGAGGAAATATCACTATAAGTAATGAGTCCTTTTGTACAAGGACTACCACTGGGGAGGAGGCAAGTTTGGTGAGTTGGGTATTATATTCCCGGGGAAAGAGGAGACAATTTCTCGGCAGCTGTTACTTTTTTAAACTCACCATGGTTTGCATTGGATTTAAAATTTTGACTTAGTTGTAGTTCAGTCAAAATAGAGGTTGCCAACTGATGGAGGTAAAGATTCTGCAAGTGGCAGTGATCAACAAGATGTGTTTCTATATTCTGTCCAGCACTAGTTTGTTGGGTGGTATGACAATAGAAATAACTAGAGCTAGAGAGGATGACTAAATGTATTTTAGAGGGGAACAAAGGCTCCATAAGGCTTAGTAAATGGAAGTTCTTTCTGAAAAATCAGGTCTCACATATGGGTTCTAGCCTCATAATGTAGATATATGATTCTTATACCTATGGTCTGTCTGAACTGATTTACTCTGTGTCTCATGAATAAAACTACTTACATGTCATTGCTCATGTGTTTCTTAGATGTCTCCATCTTCATTTAAAGTTTAAAGTGTACAAATCTTACTACCTTCCCCAACTGCACACCCTGTTTTCCTACTCTGACTTTCTAAGCAGTAATCAACTCAATAATACCAAAACACTTCTGTCTGATCACTTTTCTCTATGTGTGTTGTCTTCTATTATTAGCATGTAAGTGCCTTTAGGGAAGGAATTGTCTTGCCCTCTTTTATTTGTATCCCCAACTGTAAGCATAGACCCTGGCATACAGAAAGTACTTAATAAGAAGTTTTTGGTTTTTTTAAATTATTCACTCATTCAACTGAACTACTCTCTTCTGATAATGAAGGAACTTTGTATATTCTTTTTTTTTTAAACTTAAGACTTTAGATTTATTTAGGGTTATTTTATACATGTTTATATAAAATCTAGTTTAATCTAGAACAAGACAACTCCCTCTCAGTGAAACTCTGGCCTAAATATATTTGTTTTACATATTTATCAAGAAGATACATTGCACATGGAAGCTTTTCAGCCTTGTGGAACTGACATGATCATCTACACAGAGCATCCTTCAAAAGCCACAGTTAAGGACCCTCCTAGTTTCTCAGCAGTAGAAGCCCGATTGAGATCTTCTGGTCCATTTGCTTGACATTCATGTTTAATGCCTGGAAATTTCTTTTTGATTGCATTCTTGGAACTTGCATAGATCATTTGACTTTTGAGAGGTGCTAGTTCTGGTACCCATAGAAAAAACATCAACTCTTCTTTTCTTGATTCCTTTGTTTCAAAGCTTGCATCCTATAAAACATAGTGACAATCCTTTTCAGGAAGTATTCCCACAAAATGCTTGAAAGGATCAGTAATGGTTATGCCAACATTTCCCCACTAAGATATCTTTGCCTTCTTCCACAATGATACATTTTTTGTCAGTACTGAGACAAAAGATAACCGCCTTCTTTCTTTTCTTGATTTCTTCTGCTGTGAAACATTTCCGAACCTTCATATCATAGAAAACGCGGTATTCTTCGTCAGCTACTGACACTCCTGAGTCCATCTTTCCAAAGCCTATGATCCTGAGCACGGTGTGGTCCCTGGGCCGGCGGGGGCGGGGAGGAGGGAGAGCCGAGCAGCTGGGCTCAGCTGCAATCTAGAGCGCAGAGGAGCTTCTTCCTCCAGGGAGCCAGCGCAAGGGAGAGAGGAGCCAGCGCGCTAGATCGTCAGGGAGAGCGGGCGGGAGAGAGTGTGCGAGGGAGGGAAAACAACTTGGATATTCTTCAGATTTTAACACAGTGCTATGAATACAGTATACGCTTAATAAATATTTTCTAAAAAGTCCTAGGAAAAAATCCCCAAACTACCCTCTACAATCAGGCATAAAGAGAATTTTTCCTAAAGCTTTCTCTAGCACACCTAAATTATTTCCATTTACTTTAAAATAATAAATGAGCTGCATACCAAAGCAACGATATGAATAGTAAATGAAGTGAAGTTGACATTTTCTCATAAGTAAATTATCTCATTTACTGTCACGGTACACAAAATCAAAATGTCAATCATTTGATCATTTGTATGGAGGATTATGAGCAGTGTCATTTCATAAAATAGAAATAAAATTTTGAAAACAAAATCAGTTTTCAGAACCTTTAGTGAAAGAGATAATTAAGCTAACCATTCCAAAAACATTTGTAGATAAAACAGGACATGGAATATCACATAGATGAAAGACTTCTATATGTTAATATAGCAAACTCTTTTCTTCACCAATGTCAATGATGCCATCAAATTTGTACTCTAGTCTTCCACATGTTGCATGAATAAGTAGAAAAGATACCACCAAATAGAAAAATACTTAAGTTCATGTATCAGTCATTCAGTCAATAAACTTTGATTAAGTACTGGCATTGTCCTAAGTCTAAGAATAATAATATAAAAAAAATTCTCATCCTCAAGGAGCTTACAGTTTAATAGAGGAAGATGATACATAAAGCACGGCTGAAAACCAGGAGGGAGGCTTTTGTGGGGAAGTAACGGGAGGTGTGCACATGGTAGAAAAGTCAGAGAAGTCCCAGTTTAGCCACATTAGAAATGAGATGTTCACATTTGGGCTCCTTTCTAAACTGGAGGTTTTAGAGTTAATGGTTCCATGTACAAATAAGAGAGAAAAAAATTGGTGGAATACCAAGGCTGATGGGATATTGCAGAATGATAAAGTCTTTTTTCTACATAAAGAGGTTCCAAGAGTATGACAAAACAAAACAAAACAAACAAACAAAAAAACCAGAGATCTTCCAGGGTAGTGAATATTGGTGAATAATGAGAAGCTATTCAATATAATCTCTTAAATAAATAATATTTAGTTTGAAGATAATATAATGCTAGGAGAAATAATTGATGTAACAAAATCAGGAATCTCTCAAAAAAAGAAAGAAGAGAATAGCTTAAGCAATGATAAAAAGACTGAATCAAATGAAAAAAATTGAATAGGATCTGGTCAAATATAATTAATAATAATTCTTACCCCAGTTTGAAGGACTTCTTGTGCTAGTTCAAAAGTCTAAGATTGATTGAGCAACCATCTTCTCATTAAAGCTAGGTGTAATGAGTTAAATTGATTGAGAAAATATCAAGCAACCCTATTCCTGGATCACTTTCAAGTCCCTCCTTCTGCAATTATTTTTAAATGCCATAGAATTTTCATTGATATATGCAATAACTCTTTGATTATTTATGTCAAAACGTTATAAAACAGAGAGATGTATTCTCACTGAAGCTTCTTGTTACCAGAGACTGTATAGAACAGAGTCAAAATGGAAGAAGCAATCTATCTATCTATCCACACACACACACACACACACACACACACATATATATATATATACACACATATGTATATATAATATGTATATCTATACCTCTTTCAATTGATAGATGGATGATTATAGATAGGTAGGTAAATCTACCTGCTTCTGTTTGTGACTACATCCAGCCCTAAATCTTTGTAGAGCCTCTTAAATAAATTCCACAATCCATCCAGTTTGTCACGATTGTCCATGTAGGAAAATATTTTTATCCAATTCTATCATTACACTGCTATAGAGAACTCCTTAGAGGGTGAAACCTTCCACCACTAATGATAATCTATAGATTCACAAACTGTAGTCTTAGAAGTAGGTAACTAGCTGACACAGAGAATAGAAGTCTGTACCTGGAATCAAGAACATCTGAGTTCATATCTAGTCTCAGACACTTACTAGCTGTTTAACTCTGAGCAAGTTACTTAACCTGTTTACCCTAATTTCCTCAAATATAAAATAGGAATAATAAAGACTAAAGATACAGAACTGTTAGGAGTATCAAACCAGATACTATTTGTGAAATAGCACTTTGCCTACAGGGTTGGCACATTGCTGTTATTGTTTTCATTGCTCAGTAGTTTCAGTCGTATCTGCCTTTTCATGGCCTCATTTGGGGTTTGCATGGAAAAGATATTGGAGTGGTTTGCCATTTCCTTCTCCTAATCAATTTACAGATGATGAACTGAGGCAAATAGGGTTAAGTGACTTGCCCACAGTCACACAGATAATAAGTACCTGAAGTCATATTTGAACACAGGAGAGGAGTCCTTCTGACTCTAAGTATCCTGTCCACCATGCCACCTAGCTGCCCTACCCGACACACAGAAGCAACTAGTTAAATGCTTATTCCCTTCTCTGTTAAGGTTGGTTATGACTGTGAGAATTTGAGGGACTTGCCCATAGTCACTTAGGCAATATGTGACAGATGCTGGATTTAAACATAGATCTTCCTATATCTGAAGTCAGTTCTTACCTGCTGTGCCAAGCTGCCTCTCAAACTTTAGTTTGGAAGTAAAGTAGAAGATGATGGGAATGAAGTAGATGAGCTCTGAGATTCATTTCAACTCTAATATTTTATAATTCTAAGAGCCTATGCAAAGGACTAGGCTAAGGGACAAGAAATTTGTATTGTATTTACTTAAAAAGAGTACAGCACAAATACATTTGTCACCTTTCCAAAACCTTTAATCATTTTCTGACAGTGTGACCCAAATGAGTCCTGCAAAATCAATGAGAATTTAAAAGAGAATGTATGTGCATTTCCAATAAGATCAGGGGTGAAACAAGGATGTCCATTATCACCACTATTATTCAATATGGTTCTAGAAATGCTAGCTTTCACAATAAGAGAGGAAAAAGAAATTGAAGGAATTAGAGTAGTCAAAGAAGAAACTAAGCTATCACTCCTTGCAGATGATATGATCATATACTTAGAGAATCCCAGAGATTTAAGTAAAAAGCTACTTGAAATAATAAACAACTTTGACAAAGTTGCAGGTTACAAAATAAATCCGCACAAATATTCTACATTTCTATATATTACTAACAAAGACCAACAGCAAGTGATAGAGAAATTCTATTTAAAGCTAAGGTAGATACTATAAAATGTTTGTGAGTCTACCTGCCAAAACAAACTTAAGGACTATATGAACAAAATTACAAAAAACACTTTTTGAACCAATAAAGTCAGATCTAAATAAGTGGAAAAAACATGAGCTGTTCATGAGTAGGCTGAGTCAATATAATAAAAATGATAATTTTACCTAAATTAATTTACTTTTTCAGTGCCATACCAATCAAACTATCAGATAATTATTTTCTGGATCTAGAAAAAATAATATCAAAATTCATCTGGAAGAGCAAAAGGTCCAGATTATCAAGAGAACTAATGAAAAGAAATGCTAGGGAAGGTACCCTAGACTTAGCAGATCTCAAATTATATTATGAAGCAGCAATTATCAAAACAATTTAGTACTGGCTAAGAAACAGAGGAGTAGATCAGTAGAATATGTTAGGTACTCAAGACACAGTAGTCAATGAATATAACAATCTACTGTTTGATAAAGCAAGAGCTCCAGCTTCTGGGATAAGAACTCACTGTTTGGCAGAAATTGCTAGGAAAACTGGATAACAGTATGGTGGAAAGTGGGCAAAGACCAATGCTGACATCGTACACAAGAATAAAATCCAAATAGGTACATGATCCCGGTATAAAGATTGATACTATAAACAAATTAGCGGAACAAGGAATAGTGTATTCATCAGTTTTATGGAAAATGGAGAATTTTTTGACTAAACAAGAGATAGAAAACATTAAGAAGGGTAAAATGGATAATTTTGATTACAGTAAATTGAAAAGCTTTTGCACAAACCCAGTGCAACCAAGATTAGGAGGGCAGCATAAAACTGGGAATGAATTTTTGCAAGTAGTGTCTGTGATAAAGGTCTCATTTCTAAAATATATAGAGAACTGAGTCAAATGTTCAAGAATGCAAGTCATTCCCCAATTGATAAATGTTCAAAGGATATGAACAGGCAGTTTTCAGAGGAAGAGATTAAAGCTATCTATAGTCATATGAAAAAATGCTCTAAATCACTATTGATTAGAGAGATGTGAATCAAAACAACTCTGAGATACTACATCACACCTATCACATTGGCTAACATGAAAAGATAGGAAAATGATAAATGTTGGAGAAGTTGCGGGAGAGTTGGAACACTAATTCATTGTTGGTGAAGCTGAGAGCTGATCCAACCATTCTGGAAAGTAATTTGGAACTATGCCCAAGGGGTTACAAAAATGTGCATATCCTTTGACTCAGCAATACAGCTTCTAGGACTGTATCCCCAAGAGACCATAAAAATGCGAAAAGGCCCACCGTGTACAAAAATACTTACAGCAGTTCTCTTTGTTGTGGCCAAAAACTGGAAATCAAGGGTATGCCCACCAAATGGGGAATGGCTGAATAAATTGTAGTATATGAATGTAATAGAATGCTATTGTACTATAAGAAGTGATGAGCAGGAAGACTTCAGAGAGGACTGGAAAGACTTATATGAACTGATGCTGAATGAAAGGAGCAGAAACAGGAGACCTTTGTACACAGCCACATACACAGTGTGAGAGGAATTTTTCTGGTAGACTTAGTACTTCATTGCAATGCAATGACTTAAAAAGTTCTCAGTGGACTCTTGAGGCAAAATGCCTTCAACATCTACAGAGAGAATTATGAAATTCTATCACAGAATGAAGCAGACCATTTTCTTTTGTATTATATTTTGTTTTATTTTATGATTTCTCCTGTTCATTTTAAATCTTCTATGCAACATGACTAAGGTGAAAATATCTTTAATAGGAATGTGTGTGTAGAACATATATAAAATTGTATGCTGTCTCAGGGAAGGAGTGGAGAGAGAGGTGGGAAGGAGCGGAAGGAGTTAAAAAAAATCTAAGATATATGGAAGTGATTGCAGAACACCATAAAAAAATAAAATAATTTAATTAAAAAAAAGAGACTGAATGATGAATATAAATTATTGTAATTCTTTGATAAGTTTTCAGTATCACTTTATGAGATATGGTACCTGTATAACTTAGTATCAGTATTTTAAAATGTCATTTTATATTAATTGTAATGTAACATGCTCTCATAACTTCCAAATACCTTCTATGGAAATGAGAAGGATTTTTTGTGTGCATGATAATGTCATTGAGCTTTGCAATACCTACGAAATGCTAATGTAATTATTCTGCAAAGTTGACAAAATAACATGCCAAGGAGTCTAAATATTTAATTTTTAAATTCTTTTTCTGATGAATAACATGACTTTTTAAGCGAATTCTAAAAAAAAAATGTAATTTCTACAAATTATGCAAGGTCATAACACATTTTAACCTCCAGGTTATAAAATCAAGTTATCAACTCTTCAAAAAGATGACTTAAATGAATATGCTAATGTAATTTCAATTGGCGTGGTGATATGGGAGACTGCACAATTGTAGAAGAATCACTGATTTCATTATATTTTTTAAAAGCATTACTAGCTTTAGAAATTTACAGCAATCTGCACATCTGTAATTAGTACTTATATAGCCCCTTTTTTATCTACAATACCCAGAGCAGTGTATAATCATATTCATATGGGCTTATTAACTACACACTGTAGATAAAAGTATAGTTCTACTTAGTGGAGTGTGGCATTCATTATTTTTTCTAGCCTCATTTAATTATGAAATAAACTATGCTAACTTGAACTACTTGGAGAAAATTAGGACCTCTCCAATTTTTCCTTTAATTTACCAGTTTGTTTCTAACATGGAAGTGATAACAATTTGTCATATTTCAAAAAATCAGTTATGATTTAAAATCCTTTCAGATCTTTATGTGATGTGACCAAGAATAAAGTATTAATCCATTTTTAAAATCGTGTTACGAATGTCATGAAGCAAATTCACTTAGAATCTGATCTTTTAAAGTCATTAAATTAGAGATGGCAACCAGAAATAGATTGAGAAGAATTTCTCTGAGGTTACTACATGTGTAATCCAACTATTAAACAAAACAAATTCTTTCAAGTTACGTTTTAAGGATATAGTGTTTATATTAAACATAATGGAAATTGCTGTAAACTCTCAACTGATCAGGATGCGTAGAAGGAAAGATATGTGAAAATTCACTGTGTTTATAATTTTATAATTCCTGTAAATTTAATCTATATTTTGCAATCAATGCCATGTACGTAGGAGTGCACTCCCTAGTCATCTCTCCATCTTAGAATTCCCAAGTTTGTCCAAAGCTCAAAACAGTAATCATCTCTCACAGGAAACCTTTTTCTTATAGTGCAATTTTTAGTACTCCTGTCCTCACATTATCTGCTTTTAACTTTTTAACCTCTCCACGTGTATTTCATTTCTTACCAACATAAAGTAAGCTACTTAGATTGGTGATTTGGTTGATCAGTATTAGTTAGATGCTACAGCTCAGAACTCCTGAGCTCAAGAATCCTCCAGCTGCAGACTTTTTGATAGAAAGGATTACAGGTACTTGGCATCACTCACAGCTTAGATAGTAAGACCTTAATTGATATTTGTTGAATTTAATTTAATTCATTTCCTGTCCACTCTCTACTTTCCCTAAAGACATTACAGTGGTGTCTTCTGTATCAAAATAATTCACATAAGCCACGATTTACTTGCTCCGTTTCCTGACCATATGGTTTGCTTTACTAGAAATGGAATCACAAATAGGAAAAAAAATGTCTTGGAATTTCCTACTAGAGGCCATTAAATAAGAAGAGTAGAGCCCAGAGAAATTGAGGTGAAAGGAAAAAAAGGCAAATTTGTAAAGAAAATCTCTGGGTGGAGAAAGTAATTAAAGCAGCCTGTTGCTAAAGGGAAAATTGGAAGCTTCCCAAAATGTTCATGTGTAAGTTTCTCACCAGACTGGGAAAGAACTTGAGTATTCATTAGCTTGGCATTTAAAAATATATTCAAGATTTTAGTGAGGGTATCTTGATGACATAAATAGAAATAATTTGAAGGCACACTATAAGACACTTGGAAGAGCAGACATCAGGAAGGCAGACTATAAGACACTTGGAAGAGCAGACATCAGGAATATACATAGATCTACAAACTTGAAACATCATAATATGATAAAGAATATTCAGGCATGTTGTTGTTTAGTTGCATCTGACTTTCATGTCCCCATTTGGGATTTTCTTGCAAAGATACTGGAATATCTTTTTGCCATTTCCTTTCCCAGCTCATTTTACAGATGAGGAAACTGAGGCAAACAAAGATAAGTGACTTGTTTAGGGTCACACAGCTAGTTAGTGTCTGAAGCTAGATTTGAACATAGAAGGATGAGTCTCCCTGACTCCAGACCCAACCCTATATCCATTGTGCCACCTAGCTGCCCTACAGGCATATTGGTGCCTGGGAAAGCTGAGACTGGTAGATCATTTGAGTTTGAGAGTTCTAAGTTAAAGTAAACTTAAGACTGATTAAGTGACTAAACTAAATCTTGTACCTATTGGCATCTGCAAGACTGTCAAAGGAAAGAAAAATAGAAAAGATTTGAAAACTAACTGTTAAAATTCTAATGCCAATCTAAGTTCTGGGGTTGGGCCTTTAGGTTGTACTGCATTTTTAGCCTAATTGAGATTGGGAGACCTAGTCTCAAGAAAGATGAACAGAAAAGCAAAATCTGTGTATACATGCACATATTTTTACAGTCATTTAAGTAGTGTCCAACTCTTGGTGATGTATTTGGGGTTTTCTTGACAGGGATACCTGAGTGTTTGGCATTTTGTTCTGCAACTCATTTTACAGATGATGAACTGAAGCCAATAGGGTTAAGTGATTTCTTTAAGTTCCCATAGTTAATAAGTATCTGAGGTAGGATTTGAAAACATGAAGATGAGTCTTCCTGATTCCAAACCCAGTGCTTTATCAACTGCACTATATTTACATATAAATGTGTGTGTGTGTGTACATGTATGTATATGTAAGGAAAGGTAAATGAGATTTCACTGAGTTAGTTACAGATGTAATGATGAGTTTCATTTACTGCTCACTTTCAAGCTGTTTATGTTGCCACCAAGAAGTTTAATTGTAGAGATCATATTGAAAAGAATGGATCAAAATGGACTATTATCACAGGGATTTTCAAGGACTTAGAAGGCTAATTCTAAGATTATGGCATTTAAAGGAGCTGAGCCAAGAAATATTCACTATGTATGCCACAGAATGTCTATTTCCTTGAGTTTTTCTTAGTATTATTTTTGTTGCAATGCCTGGATGGACTTTGTTGGGTCACATGTATTTCCTGAAATCTACCCTCTGGTATAACATTAAACTTAGATGATCTGGAACCTATTTAGATTAATCACTTTCCAAGGACTTGGAATGCCTATTATGGACCCTCTGGTATATTTAGACAAATCCTACTCCATATGGCCTTAGGTTGAACAGCACAGTCATTTGGTCTTATGAATAAAGAGTTCTTAAAGAGAAAGGCATATGAACAAGAATTGCATACAGTTGGAGATAAGTTATTTGTTTAATGCACTGTTTTAGAAAGATTTACATTCCTAATCATAAATTAATGATCATAGGCTCATCAAATTCTAAGAATAAAAGGGCCTCCTCAGACATCAAATTTAACTACCTTCGCTCTGTTTTTGTTGAAATGGAGGCCCATAGATATAAACAATTTGCGCAGTATTCATAGGTAGAAGTGGCTGTCAAAATTAAAATGTAGGTCTCTTGATCCTGTTCCAGCCTTATTGGAATATATTGGTGATCACCCCATACCTTTCACTGTAGATTTCTCATATAGTTTCTGAATTGAGATAACATTCTTTCTTCATAAACCTGAATAGGACATAATATTGACTAATATTTAAAAAGAGTTTTCTGTAGTTTCAGCATTCTTGAACTGTTTTTTTCTCAATTTTGCTTCTGAGACCATATTTTATAGGTGACTGTAATAAAGACATTTCATGTTCAGGAACAATAATAAGGTATAACAGCTACAGCTCATGCTTTGCTTTGTTTACTATTATATTTTATCCTATTTCATTTCTTGTTATTTTGATGTTTTCATTTGCTATTGAGGATTGCAAATGCAAGCTGCTGCAGTTTCATTTTCTTCCCCCTTAACCACATGTAAAATATTTGGCAAGCTCAGCACTGCTTATGGAGTCATCTCATAATACACAAAGATTTATCATTAACTCTTTTTTCATTTGGGCATATTAAAGTCAACACCTGCATCTAGTTTAGCAGGCAATGTGCAGAGTTAGGCACATAATAGTGATTACAAGCTATGGCAGTCATATGTGGTGCATTCCATGTCATCTCTACCTTCTCATCTTCCCTAATGATTATAAACAAATCAATTCACGTAATATACTCATCATCTCTTAATCTGCAATGAGGGCATCTCAATGCGTTAGTACAATATTTGCTTCAATATGGAAGAGGTAATAAAAGCAGTGACATGAAAGGGGGCATTTCCATGTTATTAAAATTCTCTGATCCAAAGACATTAAATAATTGATAAAGTATGGGGTAGAAAATAGTGTCATTCAAAAATAAAAGATTTTTGATAAATCCTAAAGTCCCAGACTTTTGGCCAAAAATTCATTATTTGTCAACAACTATTGGGTAAATTGGAAAATATTATGGCAGCAACTATTGACCAACTTCTTATACCACATATCAAGAAAAGATCAAAATGGGTGTGTGATTTAAACGTAAAGTCTAACACCATAAGTGAATTAGAAGATCAAGGAATATACTTCACCTGCCAGATCTATGGAGGAGTGAAGAATTTATGACCAAGTAAGAGATAGAAACATTAATATATACAAAATGGACAATTTTGATTATATTAAATTAAAAAAGTAGTTTTGCACAAATGAAACCAATGCAACCAAGATGTGAGGGAAAACGGAAAGATAAGAAATAATTTTTATAGCAAATGTCTCTGATAAAGACATCATTTTTCAAACATATGGAGAACTGAGTCAAATTAATAAGAATACATCTCATTCCCCAATGGATAAATGATTAAATGATATGAACAAATAGTTTTAAATTAAATAAATTAAAACCCTCTCTATGCATATGAAAAAAATAATCTAAATCACTATTTATTAGAGAAAGTAAAACAACTCTCAGGTACAGCTTCACACATATCAAATTGGTAATATGACAGAAAAGGTAAATAATAAATGTTAGAGGGAATGTGGGAAAATTGGGATGCTAATGCACTGTTGATGGAGTTGTGAACTGACCTAGCCATTCTGAAGAGCTATTTGGAACTCAAAATTGTATAAAACTAT
>JAQQSK010009385.1:0-13108 GCA_028658325.1 Potorous gilbertii | reverse complement strand
ATCCCCCGCCTGGATCCGCTCAGCTAGTGCTTGGGGTCTGAGATTCAAATGCTGCTCCCCAGCCTCAGGGCTTTCAATGGCAGGCCTGGCTGCTATTCAATGGGAGCTTAAGTTCTGGTGCTCAGGTGGGGGCAGGGCCGCCTCCCAGGCTCAGTTCCCTCAGGGGGTTTATGCTCTACCTTTTGTAATGGAGGTCCTGCTGATCTCCTGCCTGCTCTGGGAGCCTCTGGCCACCCGCTGCCTCTGCTGCTGCCTCCTGAAGGGGCCTGAGTCATGGAGACACCCCGCTCCCCTCTCAGCCCAGTCCAGATGTCTCTCTCACTGACCTGTGCGTCTGTGGGTGGAGGGACCTTCGTGGCCACTGGAGATTCCGTCCCTGAAGCCTGCTCAGATCTGCTCGCCATGCCACGCAGCCAAGGCAGGGCTGGGTTCTGCTCTGGTCCCACGCACGATGGACCTTTGGAGTCGGTTTTTCAGGGCTCTCTGGAATGGAAATCTCCTCCACTGTGTTGCTGCACGGCTTCCACTGTTCCAGAATTTGTTGGGAGTTCTTTTTAGAGGAAATCCATGGGCTGTGGGTTCGGAGCTAGCATATGTGAGTCTTTCTACTCTGCCATCTTGGCTCCGCCCCCAATACAAGAAATTCCTAAAGAAATGATGAAGTAGGAGTATGAGATAAGGAGCTAGCACATGACAGTCATGGTGATTTGTGTAAATGCTCAAAAGTAGGAGATGTTATGTCAAGTACAACGATAGCTAATAGTCTAATCCAGAGTGCTTGGAACAAAGAGTATGGGAAGATTGGAGAGGATCTTAAATGCCATAAAAGGTTTGTATTTTATCCTACAGCTAATTTAATTGATTAGCTTTAAAAAACCCACTTTATTTAGCCCCACTCTTCCAGGGACTAGGATTAATATTAGAGTTAAGTAAGAACGCTCACTACAGCACTTTGAACAAATGTTCTTTGTGTGAGTTCTAGGAGTCTTGAAAGGAAGAGACTTAATCAATTTCCCTTTATTTCAGTTTAAAAATTTCATAACAAAGGAGTGATCATGTGGTAACTCAGCATCCTCATCAGGAAAGGGAAACTGTGTTAGGCTTAAAGAAACCATAGATAATGAACCAAAATCAATACTAAATGTACATGTACCAACTGATAAGGCATCTAAACTAATAAAGGAAAAATTTATTGAATTGCAAAAGGACATACACAATAACACGATAATTATAGGAGACTTTAATATTCCTCTCTCACAGCTGGACTAATAGTGTGTTGATGACATTCAGTGATCACTAAGACCTTTGATACTTTTTCAGTTAAATTGCTTTTTAGCAAGCTTTCTCTAACTTGTATTTCTGAAGTTGATTTTCTTAACCTAAGATTAGGATTTAGTAGATTTGGTTCAATGTTCTAGAGTCTAGATCTTGACTCTAGGAGAGGGAAAGGAAAGGGAAGAAACATTTATATAGTACTATGTGACAAGCACAATGCTAAGCACTTTACAAATACTATCTTATTTGGTAATATCATCCAATGTGTTTGTCTGTCAGTTTTGTGTCCTATACAAATTTGTTTAACATACTATATAGCTAAGTCACTGATAAAAGTGTTACACAGCACAGGGGTAAGTACAGATCCCTGAGTCACTCCATTGGGGATCTTCTAATTTGTCATTGAACCACAGTGCCAGGCTTGGAGTCAGAAGGATGTGAGTTCAAATCTGGCATCAGTCACTTGCTGTGTGACCTTGAGAAAGCCAGTTAACTTCTATTTATGTCAATTTCCTCATTTGTCAAATGGGGATAATAAAATCACCTACTTCCCAGAGTTTTTGTGAGGTTTAAATGAGATAATTGTAAAGCACAGACCATAGTGCCTGGTACATGGTGAATGATATATAAATCTTATCTATTAATAGGAATAGCTGTAGTAGTGGGAATAGGAGTAGTATTAGCGCTAGTACTAGATTACTCAATATATGTAATTGACATTTGTATTCTCCCATTGGTCAACTGAGGAGTCAGGCAGTATTCATCAGATGCTTTCTGGAGTCATTATCAATTATTATATTTAATAATGCAGTGATTTTTTTTGAGCCTGAATTGTATGTAATTCCATTTCCTGCTAATGCATACTTCCTGTTGGTTTTTTCCATTGCTTTTTGAGATTTTATATGCTCCTTATGAATAATTTTTTCACTAATTTCACATTGACACTTTTATATCTTTTAATTTTTACTTAACTTTCTCACTTGATTTTCTACTTTCTTCAAGCCATTTTTATTTAATCTTGTGATTTTCTTAACATGACTAATTCTTGCTTAATTTCTTTTACACATACTATTTATCTACTGTTGAGATATCTTTTGCAGTTGCTTTTACCACTGATGTTTCTGGCATTTTGCTGATCTAGTTATTCTACAACATTTTAAAATTCTGCCTACAATAGAACCTCAAGCTCTAGGTTTATATGGATTAGGCATGTAAATCCCAATGTACTCACTCACCGATGTGGAAATATGAGTCAAAGGGTGATTCATTAGAATGGGATTTATGCATCTACTCCACGTATGCAGAATTTACCCTGGGATTCTCAGAATTAGGCTCCTTTTCTCCCTGACCCAAGGTCTTCTCTGGGAATATCAGAGTCTGGTTGATTTTCTCATTTGGTTTTGGAAACATCAGAACATAGACCTTATCTAGTTCTCTACAGTAGTGATTAAAAGGGACCTTGAGTTCCCATGAAAATACTAATTATAAAGTCAACAAGCATTTGTTAACTATCTGCTCTGTGTCAAGGATTGTGTCCTGAACAATTTTAATTTCACCTCATGCAAAGAACGAAAAAACAAAATAGACTCCAAACCCATAAAGGATCTAGAGGAGAATATAAAAGTTCAAATAACATTTTTTCTTTCTCATGAGTCTTATCTTTCCCCTGGGTACTTCTTCACTCCTCCAATCAATAATCATCAAGTTGTGTTAAGCTTATTATGTGCCAGACATTATGTACCAAGTGCCAAAGATAAAAAAAGGGCATAAATATGGCATCTGATCTCAAGGGGTTCACATTCTAATGAGGAAGATAACTTAAGACAACTATGTACATACAGATATATTCAATCTAAATGGGAGGTAATATCAGAGGGAAGGGACATGGGAGTGAGCATGGGGATAAAAAAGACCTTTTGAAAAAGGTGGAATTTTAGCTGAGACTTGAAGAAAGATAGAGAAGATGGAAGACGGAAGAGGTGAGGAGGGAGAGCATTCCAGGCATGAGGGACAACCAGTGAAAATGACCAGATTTGGGAAGTAGAAGGTCAATGACCAGGGTCATTGTACTATGAAGGGCTTTAAATTGCAAGCACAGGATTTTCTGTTTGATGCTGGAAGTAATATTGAGACATTGGAGTATAGTGGGGGAGGTGATACAGTTTCAGACTTATAGTGCCTCTCAGTGGTTAATAGGCCTTTCAGAAAAGGAAACTTTCTCTATCAAAGCAAATCAACCCTTATTTTTTCAACTTAAGGTCTTGGTGAATCTTAGAGACCTTAAGAAACTTGTACAGCGTCACAGAGTCGATGTGTCAGAGACTACCTTTGAACTTTGGTAACCCTTCTCATGATGTTACACATCTTTCCTTCTTGAAGCTGATCTACTGAGTGTCCTCCTGGTGAGTCTCTTCCCTCCCAAAGAAAGATACAGAGTCCTCCAGATTTATATTGTTCTCTCTAAGGTATAAGGTTTGACTAAAAGGGAATTTTCTGCTTGAGTTTGCTAAAGAGTCTTCTTTATCACCTTCTGATAACCACCTTCCACCTAATTTCCCTAGGTACTCATGTAAGTCTTCAGACATATAGTGATACTCTAAAATTTGGGGGATTCTCTTTGAAAAATAATTTGGGATGTTCTAGGGAGTCGATTCATTATTTCCTATCAGATGTATACATTCCACCCACATGACTCAGGTTAGCATTGTGGGCCAAGGTCCTCCACATCATGGCTTGATCCTTTTCTATTCTCCAGCTCCAGGACCACACGATTGCTTGACTTCTCTTCAAAATGCAGGGTCCAGGAACTTGAGATGATCTAGAAAATTCTTCCTCCTCTCTCTAGAAATCTAGTTTTAGAAATCCTTGCCACTCTATTACCACCGCTGGCTACTGTCATCTCTTAGACCATGTTGCTCTCTTCTCCCCGGAATCACATGTTCCAGAAACTCCTTAGTTGGTCTGACACTCTCTCTTTACAGTTACCATTTTTGGAGTTGAAGAGTTTCCTGGAATATTATGTAGGCAATAACTTTATTGAAGACTTCGTTTTGGTTAATTTTTTGAGATGAATCTCTAGAGATCTTTGGGTAAACCATCATGTCAACACCAAAAGTGATCATTTTATTGCTTCTTTGCTTATGCTTTTCCCAACAAATTCTTTTTCTGATCTTATGACTATAGCTAGCATTTCTAGAACCATATTAAATAATAGTGATGACAATAGATATCCTTGCTTTACCTTGATCTTGTTGGAAAGGCATCTAGTATTTCTCAATTACGTCAAATACTGGGTGTCAACCTATCAAGATAAAGGAGCCCTTTATAAAAAAAACAGTAACAAAACGAAAAACAAAATAAGCAACCCACAATAAAGTGATTTTGAAGGAAGTAAAGTTCCCAACATCCAAGGGCTAATTCTCCTGAGTTCAGAGATTTCACTCTTCCCTGGAGTCAGGGGTCAGCATTTCTGCTTCCTGCTTTGGACACTGTCTCCCTTTAAACTGCATGTTTTGATTTATTTAGAGCACTGCCTACTGTATGCAAAGAACTGTCCTAGGATCTGTTGATAGACACAAATGAAACAATCTTGGTACTCAAGGAATTTATCTTCCTAATGGAATTGGCAGTGGAATGGTAGGATACAAATTACATGGATAAGTAAACATAAAGTGTTACAAAGTAATTTCCAGAGGGAGAACTGACAAAAGGGTAGGGGAAGATGAGGAAGGACCTTGTATGAAACAGAATCTGCTTTCTCCCCTCTAGAAGCTAGAGATTCTAAGGGGGCAGAGCTGAAGGGAAGTGTCTTCAATACATGGAGGGACAGCCTGTGCAGAGGCATGTGGGTGAGAGATGGAATATTGTATACAGAAAACAGCTCATCTGGTTAGTATGGGGAGCACCAGAAGTGGAATATGAAATAAGACCAAGAAAGTTAATTAGGAGCCAGATTGTAGAAAGATTCCAAAGCTAAACAAAGGCTTTTATTTTAGAAATTACAGGTAGATGCAGAATTTTTTTCGAGTGAAAGGGGTAGATCCGTGTTTTTGGATTCATAGTTTAATATGGAAAAGTCCCATGAGGTGACTATATAGAAGGTATGAAATATTAGTAGGACAAGTGTAACAGCAAGGATCCTGGAATACACAGCAGGGACTGCTGTACAGGTTCTTAGATCTACTTTTCTAAAAGGAAGCAATTTTTGAGGGGTCAACAATGACTTTAATCAAATACATATATATACTTTTTAGATATCTGTCTCTGATAAGTTGACTCTATGATGCTGTACAAGTTTCTTAATGTCTCTAAGATTCTCCAAGAGCTTAAATTGAAAAAAGAACTTAATTTGCTTTGGTAGAGAAAGTTTCCTTGTCTGAAAGGATTATCAACCACTGGGAGGCACTATAAGCCTGAAATTTTATCACCCCCCCCCTCCCCCCCACTATACTCCAGTGTCTCCCTATTACTTCCAGGATCAAACAGAAAATCCTGTGCTTATGATTTAAAGCCCTTCACAAAACTTAATAGACAGAGAAAATACAAGCAGAGAAATAAAGCTCAGCAGAGAGGGCTTCCAACTGTCTCACCATAAGCAATACTTACATCACAGATCAACAGACAGATCCAACTGTCTGACCATTACATGTATGACCATTACATACATGACCATACATACATAGTTACCAGAGAGAAGCACCAACATCTGGGTTTTCAAAGCTGGGGGGCTCCTTAGCAGCTGCCCAGAGTCTCGTCTCATCAAACAAACACTTCCAACGAGTAAAATCCAAAGTAAAACCTCACCTGAGAATATTTATACACTTTTCAGAGCCAGAGGACACAATCCTCTGATCCAATGCCTCAATAGAAATTATTTGAAGCCTATTAATGGGCAAGGAAGATCTTTAACTCTTTCCCCCACCCACCATTAACCTTACATTAACATTACAACAAGTGATCATGGATTAAAGTATCAACTGAAAAAAGATTTCATCAATTAGTGGTTCTTTGGGAGTCTTTTTGGTCGGATAGTTAATTGTAGTACTGATACTTAGCTCTTTTATGTAAAAAAGCTCCTGGTTTCCCATAGCTTTAAAATATATATTTTTTAAAAGAAGAAATATGGTATATTAGATAGAGTATTAGATTTAGTAGATTAGATTTGAATTAAAATCCTGATTCTGACACAAACTAGCCAAGTCAATTAATTGCTTGGTTAGCTAGTGTTGGACAACTAAGACCAAGTAACACCTCCCATGTGACTAGCACTGCTTCCATTTTGACCTTGCAGTTATCTTCCAGGGGAGCAAACTCTATGGAGGAAGCCAGCCCAGCTGAAGCATCAGGGCATCCCAAGGGAGAGACAGTAGGTAGCAGAGGCCATGCAGATCAAACCATCACCATCACCTCAACCACAACTTCCCCTTGAGTCTGGGGTGGGGGGGGGGGGGAATTGCCCAGGACCCTGGGCTGGAACAAAAGCTCTGGAAATAGTGAGGATCCTCACATCACTGATCTAGCTTCTAGCTTAGTTCTTGAAGCCAGAGGAGGAGTGATGCTTGTGAAAGTGTGACCCTTCACATCTGCTGCACCACCTACCTCATCAGTAACTTTGACTCAGAAAAGAAAGTTCTTACCTCTAAAGTCATTGGCACTATCAAATTGATAGAAAATGATAGAAGTTTTATCATTGTGTATGTTCGTCCTTCGTTGCCAAAGAAGATCATGCCATCAGAGAAATAGTGACATGACTTGCACTTGACTTTGTTTTGAAGGAGGGAGGGCTGTACAAGTCACCAGCCTTATTTCTTCTCCAGAGTCATCTGAATACAGTGACCAGATATTCCTCAGGATGACTGGAGATGACCCAGGATGAGGCAATTAGGGTTAAGTGACTTGCCCAAGGTCATGCAGCTAGTGTCAAGTGTCTGAGGTGAGATTTGAACTCAGGTTCTCCTGACTCCTGCACTGGTGCTGTATCCACTGCATCACCTAGCTGCCCCAAAAGCTTTATCATTGAAAATGACACTAAAGAAGGTGCGTTATCATCTGGTTTATTGATGAAACTTAAGACCTCTTGGGGCTTTCCATCTGACTTGCCATTGAGACCTCCTATTCATATCTTCTCCTAGTAAAAGTTCCTTGAGAAGAGGGACTATCTTATTTTTCTATTTGTATCCTCAGTGCTGTGGGAAACAAAGGAAGTTGTTCTGTTTCCATAGGGTTAAAAATCCTCCCAGTTTTAAGTGGTAGCAGTTAATCAGAGTTGTGACCTAGCATGATGAAATAAAAGGTCAGAAACTTGTGTGCAGGCTTGACAAGCTGTTTGAGGGAAAGCCTATCAGAGAGGAGAACATGAAGTCATGTGGCCAATAGATGGTGTTGGCGGGAAGGTCAGACCTGGAACAGTATAAAGGAGCTTGCATTGGTCTGAACAAATTGTAGTTTTCCTGTAGCCTTCCATTCAGTCACAGTGCTTAGCAAAATGCTTTGCACATAGTAAATACTTTATAGATGCCCTAGGTAACTCTTAGGGACAGTAAGTTATAATTGAATCATCAAAATTGTGGATCCAGACCAAAGCAATACTACTACTAATAATGGGGGATAGGGATGGGGTGGAAGGCAGAGGTGTTTGAGATTTGAGGAAAGAAAAGAAAGTTTAAAAAAGATTTGGGGGGGGGTAATAAGGAATTAGTGAGGGAGAAATCAGCTGTGGTGAGGAGCCAGTTGAAGTTGGAGAACATAAATATATAATGTATACAGTCAGGATGGTTGTGAGACTGTTTCTCTCCATTCATCAGCAGATGAGTAGGGATGAAGAGGTGGATGGTGGGAGTAATTAAAGACTAAAATTTGGGAAGGAATGAGTGGCAATAGGAGAAGAGGAAAGGCTGATCAACAGTATCAAATGCTAGAAAGAGATCAAATAGGATGAGGTTTGAGTAAAGGCCCTTGGATTTGGCAATTAAGAGGTCATTGGTAACCCTGAAGACAGAGGTTTCAGGCAAGTGGTGGATCGAGAAGGCAGATGTTGAGAGGTGGGGAAATGGAACCCGTGAGAAGGAAAAGACATAGATAGAGGCTGATAACTTTGGTACTTGGCAGGATAAATTGCTTATTTATTTTTTGGGTTTATCCTCCTTACCAATAATACTTGTTCTTGGCTTTAGATAAATTCTGCTTGTTATTTTAAGAAAAGTTCCCTTATTTCCTATGTTTTCTAATGTTTTTAATAGGAACGCGTGTTGTAGTTTGACAAAGGCTTTTCTACATCTATTGATACAATCATGTGATTTTTATTGTTTTTGTAATTAATACGATCTATTATACCTAAAATTTTCCTAACATTGAATCAGCCTTGTATTCCTGGCATAAATCCCACTTGATCATAGTGTATGATCTTTGTGATATAATTGCTGCATTCTCCTTGCTAATGTTTTATTTAAATTTTTTGCATTGATATTCATTAAGGAAATTGGTCTCTACAGGGGTGGGGAAATGATTTATCCTGTGAAGTTTGGATTCACTTAAAGGGCTGCACTTGAGGACCTAGAGGGACACATGTAGCCTTGAGGCCACAGGTTCCCCACCCTTGGATAGTTTTGTTTCTATTTTTGCTCTCCCAGTTTAGGTATCCAAACCACATTTGTGTCATAAAAGGAATTTGATAGAATTCCTTCTTTATGTATTTTTTTCAAATAGTTTATATGGTATTGGAGTTATTTTTTTTTAAAACATTTGGTAGAATTTACTTGCAAATCCATCTGGTCCTGGGGATTTTTCTTTAGGGAGTGCATTGATAGCTTGTTCAAGTTCTTTTTCAAAGATAACTTAAGCATTTTATTTCCTCTTCTATTAACTTGGACAGTTTATATTTTTGTAAATATTCATCCATTTTACTTAGATTGTCTGGTTTACTGGCATACAATTGGGAAAAGTAGCTGTTAATAGTTGCTTTAGTTTTATCTTAATTGGTGGTACATTCATCCTTTTAATCTTTGCTACTGGTAATTTCTTTCTTTTTTGTAATCAAATTAACCAATGATTTATTTTACTGCTTTCTCCCCATAAAACCAGCTCCTTATTTATTAGTTCTTTTTTTAAACTTTCTGTTTTATTAATCTCTCCTTTGATTTTCAGGATTTCCATTTTGGTGTTTAGTTGGTGGTTTTTAATTTGTTCTTTTTTCTAGTTTTTAAAAAGTTTTATACCTAATTAATTGATCTGCTATTTCTTTTTTTATTGTTGTACACATTTTGATATACATTTTCCATGATGGTTTTTAAAGAATAGCAATTGGATGCACCCCTCTCTATGTATATGGAGGCCTGAGGCAAACTACTCCAGGATCCAAGTTATTCTGTGGGTCAACATCAATTGAAAAACAGTAGCTCACACTGATGTTGTTTCCTCTCCATTGATGTTTGTTTCTAAATTGTCAGAGGATGCAATTAATTTAAGGCACAGGCACTTAATGAAAAAGCATAGTAATTAGAGTAGTAACAAAACATAAATCTGGGGCACATTCTCCCATAAATGCAGAATAGTCATGTCCAGGGAACATTAAGGTCACAGACATCCACATTCGCAATCTATGCTGCCAGGAAGCATGTGAGGGAGTCTATGTTCCAGGGAACATGTGGAGTCATGGCAAATAAGGGGAGGGAGCCCTCATAGTTCTGATATTGCTGGGTTGCCTTTGTTTCCTGGGGTTATCATCACTAGCTCCTGGTGAGTCTGTTTCTTGCTATTTTGTGGCCAACAGTCTTAACCAGGGAAGTTCTGCTGGGTGCATGGGCATCACATGCAGTGTCTTTTAAGTCTTGCTCCCAGGGGTCACTACCAGGTATAACCTTGCAAAGTATGTGAATGTGGAGCCTCTTCTTTTTTCTGTGCTATCTCTTCTATCTAAGAGGGACTTCCATTCCATTTTTAGCTCAGAACTCAAAGGCTTAAATTTTAACTCTTAAGCTTTAGCCTTTTTAGGGAAACAGGTTCTTCACGTACCAAGAATCACACAAACGAAAAATACTTAGTGGCTTTTTCTCCATAAGGAGAGACTATTTATTATCAGAGGTTTGGTTAAGGTAGACTTTTCCTCTCCAGAAGGACTGTCTTCTGAGACCAACCACCTTTGGAACACAAAATACCCAGGTAGGTAACAAAGTAGCTCCTGAAGGCATTAAGTCTATCCTTTAATCTTTTCCCTTCTACTCATTATGGGGTAAGGTCTCTAGCCCAAGCCTCTCTCTGACTTGGGGTTAGGAGGTCTTTATAACTCCTAAATAGTTCCTTAATGGGGTCCTTGTGCCTTTAAATCCATTTCAGGGGGCTCTGTAAAGGAAATCCCACAGAACATTTGGGATTTAAAGGAAACCAGTGAAGTCAATATGTGGAGTTGAGGAGGGAGAGCATTTCAGGTGTGAGATAACAGCCAGAGAAAATGGTCAGCTGGGAGAGATGGAATGTATTATTTGTAGGACAGCAAGAAGTTGGCTGTTACTAGATTGAAGAGTACACAGCAGGGATTGGGATGTAAGAAGACTGGAAAGGTAGAAAGGCACTGGGCTATGAAAGGTTTTTTTACGTCTAACAGAGGATTTTGTTTGATCATGGAGGCAATAGGGAGCCACTACAATTTGAGGAAGGAGGTTATAAAGTTGAACTTAGGTGGTAGGACAGTTACTTGGGTGGCTAATTAAAGAATGAATGGGGAGAACTTTGAGGCAGGCAGACCCATCAGACTGCAGCTGTAGATGTGAACCCGAAGTTTAGTATAGAGTTTGTGGCAGGATAGGTAGATTTGAGAATTAGCTACATAGAGTTGATAATTAAATTCATGGGAGTTCATGGGACCAATAAGTGAAGTCATATAGACAAAAAAGAGAAAAGGCAAGAGAGAACTGTGGGGTATCTATGTCAGATGGTGCGATTTGGATGAGAATCCAGCAAAGGAGATTGAGAAGGAGAAGTTGGATAGGTAGGTGAACCTGTTGAGATCTCCTGTAAGCCCAGAGAGAAGAAAATATCAAGGAGAGGGTGGTTAATAGTACTGAAGGCTCCAGAAAAGTTGAGAAAATGAAGATTAATTAAAAGTCTATGGCTATGGCAACTAAGAGATGATGGGTAACTTTGGAGAGCAATGATAAGCAATGATACAGCTCCAAGCCTCAGTGTAAGGGGTTAAGAGAGTGACAGGAGAGAAAGTGAAGGTACCTACTGGAAATGGTGTTTTCAAGGAGTTTAGTCAGAAAGGGTGTAAGAGATATGGGACAATAGCAAGAATGGAAGGGTCAGGTGAGGATTTTTTTAGAATGAGGGGAACAATATGTTTATAGATGGTAGAGAAAAAGTCATAGATAGAGAGATGGAAAATAAGTGATATAGGGAGGGAATTATAGGAAGATATGAGAAAAAGGCAGGAAACTACCTAGTTCTTCAAAATTCTCTCACAAAAACAAAACAAAACAAATCAAAAAACTTAAAATAATGCCTCAAAGTGAATGTTAGAGCCACAAAATCAAAAGCTGGGATAAAATCATTGTTCAGTCTAACAGTACTTGGGAGGATGTGAGAAGAGATCTGACCTTCTGGGGTGACAGTCTGTCCTGATAGAAATGCACATACCTCTGAGTCAAGAAATGGACCTAGGTCAGGCCTTAAGTTCACCCCACAATGAGGGGGTTGGGCAACTGATCAGGGGAAGATTGGCATGTTGACTAAACACAATTCCAGGCTGTGTTTGTGTGCAAGAAGGCACATGCTGGTAAGTGTGGTTGCAAAGAGAAGGGGTCCTACAGGTTGTGGTCACTGGCAGGAGAGTGGAGTCCCTTGTTTTAATTCTGTGGCAGAGGTGAAATAGACACAGTTGCTTGAGGGACTGCAGGGAGTCAGAGTGTTTTGTGGTGGCAGTAGTTCTGGGGCTCTGAACCAGGGCAAGGTCTACAAGTGACCTCAAGTACTCATCTGTCATTAGAAAAACAACTGACATGGAAAACAGACTGAGGGGAAATAATATAAGAAATGTTGGACTAACTGAAAGTTATGACAAAAATTCTAGACACTATACTTCAAGAATATTAAGGAAAATGCCCTAAAGTTAGAGTGTAAAATAGACTGAAACAATTCACCAATCACTACCTGAGATTCCAAAATGGAAATTCACAGGAACATTATATGTTTCTTTTTTTAAGAAATTAATTTGTTTATTTAACTTTTCAAAATTCATTTTCACAAAATTTTGGGTTTCAAAGTTTTTTCCCATTTCTCCCCTCCCCCACCCCAAAACGCTGAGTATTCTAATTGCCCCTATCACCAATCTGCCCTCTCTTCTAATATCCCTCCCTTCCCTTATTCCTATCTTCTCTTTTGTCCTATAGGGCAAGATAACTTTCTACACCCCATTATCTGTATTTCTATTTCCTAGATGCAAGGTCAATACTCAACAGTTGTTCCTAAAACTTTGAGTTCCAACTTTTCCCCATCCCTCCCTCCTGACCCATTCCCTTTTGGGAAGGCAAGCAATTCAATATAGGCCATATCTGTGTAGTTTTGCAAATGACTTCCATAATAGTCGTGTTACGTATGACTAACTATAATTCCCTCCATTTGATCTTGCCCCCCATTGCTTCTATTCTCTCTTTTGATCCTGTCTCTCCTCAAGAGTGTTGACTTCAAATTGCTCCCTCCTCCCATTGCCCTCCCTTCCATCATCCCCCTCACCCTACTAATCCCCTTCTCCCCCACGTTCCTGTATTGTAAGATAGGTTTTCATACCAAAATGAGTGTGCATTTTATTCCTTCCTTTAGTCGAATGTGATGAGAGTAAACT
>JAQQSK010009384.1:0-13109 GCA_028658325.1 Potorous gilbertii | reverse complement strand
GAAATAATATTGCAAGCAGCTAGAAAGAAACAATTCCAGTACTGTGGAAATACAATCAGGATAACACAAGATCTAGCAGTTTCTAAATTAAGGGATCCAAGGGCGTGGAATAAGATATTTCAGAAGTCAAAGGAACTAGGTCTAAAACCAAGAATCACCTACCCAGCAAAACTGAGTATAATACTTCAGGGGAAAATATTGTCTTTCAGTGAAACTGAGGACTTTCAAGCATTCTTGATGAAAAGACCAGATCTAAAAAGAAAATTGACTTTCAAACACAAGAATGAGAAGAAGCATGAAAAAGTAAACAGCAAGGAGAAGTCACAAGGGACTTACCAAAGTTGAACTGTTTACAGTCCTATATGGAAAGACAATATTTGGAAAGAAAACCCATTCAATCCATCTTATAGAATTTTACATCACCAAGAAACAAGTGTGCACTAAGGGAAAAATTAACTATCCATCAACACATATCACAGTATAAACTGAGAAAGAAATTTTTTTGTCTATTTTGTTTGATCACTATATTAAATAACCCACAAAAGCAATTAAACTGGATAAAACCATATGTAATTGTATTCTATATGATGCCAAATAACTGATTTTTATCCTTACATTTTGAAATTTAATATAGCACCATAACTTCAGCTTAAAAGAGTCATTGCTAAAGTCAATGAAAGAGAAATTTTAATTATGGAATAGATCATATAAAAAGAACATAGGGTATATCCAAATAACCAATAGTTATATAGGCCTTATTTTTTCCACATCAAAATCAGAATATCTTGGACTAGGTTAGGCAAAGTTGAAATGCATATTTTATATGATTGAGGAGACTAGAATCTAATATACTAAAGCAAAATAAATTGTAGATACTTAGTGAATCCTAATAGTCTTTTCCTGATCTAATAGGTAGAAATGAAAACAACTACTGTGACACTGAATGTCAAGGGACAAAATTCATCCTTTCAAACAGAAGAGAATTGAAGAATTGATTGGAAAATTGATCCTGGAAAAACAGCAGTTCCTCATGGGTAAGCAGAGCCAATGTGATAAAAATGACAATTCTACCTAATTAATTTGCTTATTCAGTGCCATACTAAACAAACTATCAGATCATTAATTTCTAGAACTAGAAAAAATAATATCAAAATTCTTCTAAAAGAAAAGAAAGGTCCAGAATATCAAGGGAACTAATTGGAAGAAATGCTAGGAAAGGTGGCCTAGCACTACCAGATTTCAAATTGCATTACAAAGCAGCATTCATCAAAACCACTTGATACTGACTAAAAAGCAGAGGGGGTATACCAGGGGAATATGTCAGGTATTTAAGAGACAGTATTCAAGGAATCTAGCATTCTACTGTTTCATAAACCCAAGGACCCCAGTTTCTGGGATAAGAACTCATTGTCTGACAACAATTGCTGCAAAAATGGATACCATGTGACAGAAACTGGGTATGGACCAATGCATGACACGGTACACAGGAGTAAATTTCAAAGGCATACAGGGTCTAGGTAGAAAGAATGATACTATAACCAAATTAGGGGATCAAGGGATAGTATACTTATCATATTTATGGAGAATGAAGAAATTTTTGACCAAACAGGAGATAGAGAACACTATATACTTCAAAATGGATAATTTTGATTACATTAATTTGCAGAAACCAACCCAATGCAACCAAGGTTTAGGAGGGAAGCAGAAAACTGGGAAAGTATTTTTGCAACTAGCATCTATGATAAATATCTCATTTCTAAAATATGTAGAGAACTGAGTCAAATGTACAAGAATACAATTCATTCCCCAATTCATAAATGGTCAAAAGGTATGAAGAGGGAATTTTCAGAGGAAGAAAATAATGGTCTCTATAGTCATATGAGAAAATGCTCTGAATCACTATTGATTAGAGAGATACAAATCAAAACAACTCCGAGGTACCACATCACACCTATCAGATTGGCTAACATCACAAAACAGGAAGATGATAAATGTTACATAATATGTGGAAGAGCTGGGACACTAATTCATAGTTGATAAAGCATTGAGCTGATCCAACCATTCTGGAGAATAATTTGGAACTTTGGCCAAAGGGCCCAAGTGACTTTGAGGCAAAAAGTCTTCCACATCCAGAGGAAGAACTATGTATTTGAATCACAGAATGAAGCAGACTTTTATCTTTGGTATTATGTTTTATTTTGCTTTATGGTTTCACCCATTCATTTCAATTCTTCTATTCCATGATGAAAGTGAAAATACATTTAATAGGAATGTATGTGTAGAACCTATATAAGACTGAACACTGTCTCAAAGAGGGAATGGGGAGGGAGGGGGAAAAGAGTGGAAGAGAGAGAAGGGAAAAAAATCTAAAATATATGGAAGTGATTGTAGAACACTGAGAACAAATAATATAAATTTTTAAAAAGAAAATAGATCCTGATAATTTACTTTATAAGAAACTCATTTTGAAGGCAACATGCATATGGAGAGCTGAAGTGAGGAGGTAGAATAAAATATTATACTTAAAGGGCAATCAGAAAGCAGAAGTTTGAAGCATCTATGTTAATGATAAAGTAAAAATACATACTTCCTTAATTCATCTTCTTTCTATTCACATGGTCATTCTCTTTATTCTGATTTCCATGATCTATCCCTTGGACTATTGTAGGAGCCTTTTAATTGGATTCTCTCAATCTAGCCCCTCTCCTCTCTTTTCTATTCTCCACATGGCTTCTGAACTAATATTTATAAAGCACATATGTGATAAGCATCCTTTCTCTGCTAAATAAATAACTCATTATTTCCACTAGAATAGAAAAAAATACAAGTTACTGAGTTTGATATTTGAAATACTTCAAATTCCCAATACACGTATTATTTCTAAATTGATTTCACATTGTTTCTTATCATGTACTAACTATGTAGACAACCTAATTTGCTTGTTATTCTCCATAAGCAACGTCATCTTCAATTTCTATACTTTTGCACATACTGTCTTCCATAGCTACAATATTCTTTCCCCTTGGAAAGCCTAAATCACTTCAAGGTTTAGTTTATCCCCTATATGAAACTTTCTTGATGCCCCAGTTTTAAGCACTCACTCTCATCCCCAAAATAATTCAGATTTACCCTACAGTTTTATGAATTTACTTATATGCTTATATTTTGTTTCCCAAAATTGACTGCAAGTACAAAAAAACAAAACAAAGAAAAAAAACAGGTACTGTTTTGTTTTTTCATTGTATATATGGGCTGCATAAAAATTTAGCACAAGCTCTTAGGATGCATTTTGATTATTATGACATTGACTTCAGCCAATCTACTTGACAGCTGTGAGATCACTGGTTCATAAGAAGGTAGATAAAACTGATTTTATATTTGTGGGTTCAAGTTTTAAGACTCATATTTCAAATGTATGGATGGGGGGTTTGGTGGAGGACGCCTCCAACTTTAAAGCAGTGGTTAGAGGAGTGGTTATTTGAGAACTAAATCTTGGAATTCTGAATCTAGCCCTTGTTATGCGCATCATAAACATTCACTGAGTCAACTCGCCCATGTAAATGAACAGGGAGAAAATACACTGCAGATGCAACATTAGACAATAGGAATGATTTCTGTGATGAAAGGTTGGGGACCCTGCTCAGATCCCTCATTGTAAGTGATTGTCTGCTACATCTGCAGCATTACAAGTTTCTGGCACAAGCTCAGAGGATTTATCCACCAGCACAGTCAGGAGACTCTTAACTTCTGTGACACTCATAAAACTATATAGGGAATTCAGTCGATTTCTCTTAGCCTTTACTGATATTTTTTAAGTTTAGAAAAGCTACAGTTGGAAGCCTTGTTTTTCCCTGATTGATTTAAATGTTCTATATTGGTGTTTATGTTGGCCTGCTGGTTTATAGCCATGTAACACTCAAACGTTAGAGCTCAGGAAATGGGAAAAAAATACTGCCCTCCAACAACAAAGAAACGTCATTGTTCACCAGAGTATTTTCCTGGGTGACTGAGCTGCTTCTAACATACTGGTTATGGAGAGCACCTCTCTTAATTTGAGCTAGGAACCTCCTAGAGAAGAATGAGGACTGCAAATCCTGAGAAATGGATGCAGATTGAAAAAATTGTGTGTATGAATGCAATGTTGTATCCCAACAGCAATGATAATAGCAACAACAATAGCAGCAGTACAGGGTGGTAGTGAGAAAAGTGGTGGTGACTTCACAAACAACAGGATTCTAGTCTCCTATATGATGCACGTTGTTTGAGTAAAGTAACTTAGCCTGAGGCAACAGGGTGGCCAGAGAGAGAGCATGAGCCTGCAGTCAGGACAACTTCAGTTCAAATCCAGCTTCAGAAACTTACTAGCTAAGCAACCCCTGAGCAAGTGACAACCTTGTTTGTCATGGTTTATTCAGTCACTCAATCATGTCTGACTCTTCTTAATCCTGTTGACCATTACGGCGGAGGGATTTTCTTGGAAATGATACTGGAGTGGTTTTGTTATTTCCTCCTTCCATGGATTAAGGAAGAGGTTAAATAACATAAATGGGGTCACATAGATAGCAAATGTCTGAAGCTGAATTTGTACTTAGATGTTCCTAACTGCAGGCCAAGTGCTCTGATCACTGAGCAAACCTAGCTGCTTCTATATTGGAGTTTATTCACCCGGAAAATGGGGATGGTAACAACACCTACCTGAGAAAGTTGTAGTGAGTTATAAAATGATATAATATTTTTGAAAACAAAAATAATAACGAAGGTGCTTTTCACATAGTAGGAACTACTCTAGGAAAGACTCTAAGACTAAGATGCCTGAATGGTGATTTGCTTTTGCTGAAGTTTTCACTTTAGACATTTCTTTTTATCAATCAAATCATAGGTCTAGACCAAATTTACTAAATCAATAATAGAAAGATAAATAGAGAAACAAATGACTTACGATGATGTCAAAAAAACATGGGAAAACATGTAGAATAAATAAACAGAAGCAGGGAAAAGTACACATAACTATAAAAATGCAAATGAATTCATGGTCTAAACTAACCTGTTCATGGCTAAAAGACATAAGCAGCCTTGGTCATTTAGACTTTTATGGTAGTCTACCAAATAATCTCCCACAATGTAGCCTCTCACCTCTTCATTTCCTGCTCTGCACACGTTCCAAATTGATAGGCCTAAAAATAGATATGACCTAGTCATTTTTTTCCTAAGAAGAATAATATAGTATTTAACATTTATATAGTGCTGACTATGTGTCAGGTGCTGTGTTAAGTGCCTTAATTGTTTTTTTAATTATCTCATTTGGTCCTCACAACAACTTTGAGAAGGTATATGCTATTAGTGTCATCATTTCACAGACGAGAAAATTGAGGCAAACCAAAATTAAGTGACTTACTTAGAGTCCTGAAACTAGTAAAATGTATGAATCTGGATTTGAACTCATGTCTCTTTGACTCCATTGCCCCAGCTAGTTTCAGTGGCTTCTTGTTCCCTCTAGGATAAAATATAAATTTTTCCATTTGGCTTTTAAAGCCCTTTACAATCTGTTTCTTAACTTTCCTGAATTACTATTATTTTGTCCCTCTCACACAGAATATGATCCTTTCAACAGTCCAACATTCTTCTCCATATATATATGTCATTCTATGCCAGTTCATGTGTTGTCCTTCAAACCTGGAATCTATGCTCTCATTGCCTCTGGACCTGAAAAATTCTTATATTTTAAGGATCAAATACCATCACTTTTAAGAGGTTTTCCAGGTTCTGCTGGTGGCTAAGTCCCACCCCATCCAACCTACTACCAATCACTTTGTATTTATATTATAAATATCTTGTGTTTTTTTTATCTGTGAACATGTGGTGTTAGTTTTGCGCATTATGACTCTTACTCCCTCATATTCATAGATCAAAAGAGCCTTAAATTTCAAAGCAAAGAAACAAAAATTCAGCAACTTGGTGCTCTCTGTTGATTATGGAGCAGGCCATTGCCTGTTCATGCCTGTTCCTGACTTATATAGGTAAAGATTTGAGGAATAAATTAATGTGAGTACCCTTACAGACAAAACTGAAGCTCCACCAGGCAAAGCTAATGAAAGGATAGGCAATATCTTTCTATGTCTTTGAGATCATCTGTTTCTTTATTTCTTACATCATAATATTCCATCATAATCATTTGGTGCTGCTCATTCCATTATCCTTCATTTGTTGAACATCTTCTTAGTTTCTATTGATTTATTCATTCACTCATTTATTTTGCTAGTTAATGTATCTAATGTAAAAACAAAACACTTCAGGAAAACTGACTAATTCCCCTAAACAAATTGACCAGTAAACAAACAAAATGAAAACAAATAAAAACAAGAAGAGTTTTATGGAATCCGTTGGTCTCCCAAATTCTATCAGAGAGATGGCTGGCAGTTGTGGCCACAGGAGAATAGACTTGGATATGAAGGTTTTCTCCAGTTCTATGGTGTCTTAGTAGAAGTTAGACCAAAATAAGCAAATTCCTGAAAAAACATGAGAAGCATTGATCAGGATGAAGAAAAAAAGGCACATGAACCCAGGAAACAGATGCTCAGTCAGAAGTAGCCACCACAGTAAAAGGGGACAAGATTCTGTGACTGGGGCTCTCTAGCCAGATTGAAAATCTGGAATGCTGAGACAAATACTGAATTCTTAAATCCTTGCAGGACTACAGACCTCATATGAACAATCCTATATAACTTTTCTCCTTTTGGGAGCCTCTCATGGTCACCCTACATAGAACTAAGACAATTAATTTCAAGGCAATATGATTGATCCCTTCTTGAAATTGAATCTTATCCAAAGAATGATTCAGTAAAAATTAAGGACTTCAAATAAGGACAAAGATTTTCTTAATATTTTACAATACAGCTGAAATCTTAGTGTTCTATAATTGCACAGCATTCATACAAAGTATTAACTTGAGAAAGATAAAAGGGTATGATAAGAAATTTATTCACCAGTTAATACAGATGGAATGAGTTGATTTTTAAAAGTAATAATTGTTAAGTTCTTACTACATGTCAAACATCATTCTAATACTCAAGGGTGGGGAACCTGAGTCCTCAAGACCACATGTGGCCCTCTAGGTCCTCAAGTGCAGTCCTTTGACTGGATTACATGAGGCCTACATGTGGCCTCAAGGACACAGGTTCCCCACTCGTAGGAATATAGACATGAGATAACCTCTCTTCTCAGTAAACTTGCATTATAATAGGGGAACATTCTATATTTATGTATAAGTAGATATAAAATGAATGCAAAATAAATACAATCCTTAGAATCTCTTTAAGTCCCTCTAATTCAAAAAGCGTACATTAAAAACCTACCATGTGCCAGTCACTGTATTAGATATTAGAAATAATAGGAAATCGTCTGTGCCCTGCAATATTCTAAATACTTTAGTATCTCTTCTTAACTGTTTACTGCCCATAATTTGTTTATAGGTATATAAACATCCAAAACAAATCATTTTCCCAGCTCTCTTCCTGGATGTGGTCTCCTATGAATTATTCAAAATATATTTCTAATTTTCTTATTTTATACTTACTATTCTCTTGGTAGACTTACAATTCTGCCTTAATGAAATATTGACTCACTCGAGGTGGTTATATTATTGGAGTTTCTGCTGTAATTATCTCCATTGGATCAGAACTAATTAAGTATATTTATATTAACCATAATTTAAAATGGTTCTTTTGAACTTGAGGAGGACTAATGATCTCACAATGTGTAGTTGAAGGTACAGTGTGCTCATATCAATACAAGATCTGAAGGCTCTACAACAGATTAGGCACAAACGATCCGTTTGAACATTTGGATGGAGCTACGTCTACCTTTGTGCATCTAGCGTTTTCTTTGGGCTATTGTAATTCTCCTTTGCTCATAGAGTACAGAGTCGTCTTTGATGTGGGCATGCCATGAAGGGCAGTCCTATGTAAGCATCTTCAATGTCTCATAACCACTATTTAAAGTCAAGACATAATCCATCTCACAATTTTATTATTTTGTGGTTTTATTTTGTTATTATTTTATTACCTTATAATTTTACTATTTTATCTACTTTGAATTTCTGTGGCAATAGTAAATGACAAAGCAGCAGGTGCAGATAAATGGGGAGCTATAGTCATAACCCTGCACACAGGTAGCTGTGATCACAAGGTTTTCTTCTCCCTGGACTCATTGGACAGCAATGGGATTTGGCAGCCCCCTGGTTTTCTGAGCAGGGTCTGAACAAGGACTGAACTGTATATTTTTTGGCATCAAGAAGGGGTTAGAAAAGGTGCCCTAAAAACTGCTTCACCCAGTCCTGGCCTACTTGTTCAGAATGGAATCCCACACTGTGGTTCAAACAAACAAAAAAGCACAAAAATTTTTCTTAAGGTGACTCCACTCACCACTGATACATAGAATGATGCACACTCATGAATAACATGAAATCCAGTAGACATGAAAGACAAATAGCTCTTGTTGGAGAACTCAGTAGGTCCTCATCCTAAAAGCAGCCCTGAATGAAACAAGGATGGCAAATGAAGACCAGTTTACTGAAGATGGGTACATATTTTTCTGAAGTTGTTGCTATTATGAGAGGTGACCTGAAGCTGGCATAAGTTTTGCAACCAGATCTAATGTAGTCATCAAGTTTGTACATCTCCCAAAAGGAGTGAATGACAGAACATGACAAGGAGACTACCACTTGCAGGAAAGTGCCATGACACCATCATCAGTACCTATGCTCCCACCAGTATGAACCCTGATGAGGTCAAAAGAAAGATTTTATGAAAACCAGGAGACACTTGCCATAAATGTGCCAAATGAGGATGAGCTTGTAATGCCAGAGTAGGCACAGAGTATCAGAAATGAAAGGAATCCTTGGAAAGAAAAGAACCATGAATAGCAATAGCAATAGTCAGTATAGAACACCTGTGCATCTGACAAACTTCACATATTCAACATTGTCTTCTCTTCACCTAAATGAAAGAAAATTTCATGGATATACCCTCACAGCAAGCACTTACATTTAAAAGACTATGTTATTGTAAGGAGAAAAGACAGGCATTATGAGAGATTGATGAAAACAATGTAGGTTGCAGAGTGCTAAATGGATCATAGACATTCTTTCCAAGGTAAATGCTTGCATTAAAAATGGTGGTCCCAAGGCAAGACTACTTTCAAGAGATAACTTCAAATAATGTCTTCAAATACACACATCAGGTGGATTCACTATTATAACTAATCATAACCGAGCTTATATGTATTCAGTTTTTTTTCCCATTATGTGTCTTGATCAAGTTCACATTTCTATACAACTTACCAATTCTTGTTAATTTACCTGACATACTAGTCAAACGTCCATATTCACGTCTTAATCTATAATGAAGAAAAGCAAATCCTATTCCTAAACATCTCCTTAGGATCTTTATACAAGTCACCCAAATTAGGCAATAAACATCAGGATTAATCAAGAAGGACTCAGAAAACATTATTACATTTTTGAATGTATGCACCAGGAAGGAAACAGATATTAGTAATTTAATATTTTCCCTTAATATCCATTTTTATAGCAATCAAAAATATAAATTTTACTATCTCTCTGAAGGAAGCCATTAACCTTCACTATTCTTCAGTTATTCTTTAGACTAATCTCAGATGACTTCTCTCCTCATGACACTTGTATTTTCATCATTCTTCCATGCTGTATGGAAAGCTAATTTTTTTTCTCAGATGATTGAGCCCCCCTCTATATTGGAAGAGTTTCCTGACTGTGGGTCAGATATAAATATTAATTAAATTTTATTTCCCCTTCTTTCTTTGTGTCACATTCCTCTACCCTCTGATTTTCTGTTATAGACTAGAATACTCCCTTTCATCTTCAGATGCTCTTTTTCTTTGAAAAATCTTTATCTCCTTGAATTCCTTATTCAAATCTTTCAAGACCTATTTCAGTCTCCCTAGTATTTGAGAAAGTATAGAAATGCTACTGCAACTCTTTCACCTTGTTTTAGCAAGGAGGCCAAACTACCTATTCTCAACATATATATTTATTATTTGGTACTTAGAGAGCCAAGTGTTCAGGAAAGTATAAAGTGATAGCTGGAGTTTATCTATCCAACAAAGTAATGGACCACTATGCTCTTCTTTGGTCAAATTGCAACAGAAACCCAGGGTTAAGTTTTGGTTGCTACATTTATTAAAGTACAAAAAAACAAGTTAGAGCATGGAAACCAAGAAAGGGAAATCAGGCAGGTGAGAGACTTGGAAATGATGCCATATTAAGATTTGCTGTAGGAAACAGGGAAGGTTATAATTTTGGAGAAGAGAAGACTTTGGGCATGGATATTTAGGCATTTGAAAAGGTTAGATCTGTTTTGCCTCATCTCAAAGAGTGAAGCTATAAAAATGAGGTAGACATGGCAGAAAGGTATATTTCATCAATTTAATCATCTCAATATCTTCTAATATTTTTCTCTTCTTGTCTTCTTTCCCTTACTTTTCTCCTTGTCATTTTTTTTCTCTATCCTCTCCCCTCTTTCCCACTTCCCTTTATTGGCTGTAGTGTGGCTAGGACAGGGAGGGGAAGTCTTAGACTTTTATTCTATTTTCAAAGGAAACTTTCAGTAAGGAAATGTCATCTCTCAATATAGATAGCAAATATTTTACAAATTATTGTGTTGGAGAGTTATTTGTGGACATTGTGAAGTTAAGTGACTGGACTATAGTCATACAGCTAATATGTACTGAATACAGGACTTGAAACAAGCTTTTTTGTGATTCTGTGGCTGATTTTCTGTTTACTATTCAACACTGTAACTAGTACTGTCCAGAAGTAGAAAGGCTTATCTCCTAAAGTTGTCAGTTCCCTGAAATGACAGTTTTTGTTTGTTTGTTGTTTCTGAGTAGAGGCTGATTAATGACTGATTCAGGATTCTACTGAACTGATTCCTTTTTTCATTTATATATTCCTGATGCCACGTTGATAAGATTCTTTGTTCTATCAGAATGACCCCCAAACCTGAGAAACTTTAGTGTGGCACTTTAGATTTTAAATCTCATGTGCAACAAATATGCAACAACATCTTACAATATAACAAATTCAATTTTTTCTTCTTTAACATTATATAGCAATGTTATTCAGAATGTGCAAACTTAATATTTTAAAATATGATTTTTGAAAAATCCAAATAAACTCACAGCAAAAAATGAGGAAAGAATCATGTTCTACTTAGGTTGCAACCATATAAGGAGATTAGTTTGATTTCCCTCTTATAAATGAAACTAAGTCTTCTCAGTGTTTTCCAGTGTAATTCTTTGCTTTTGTACAAGGATAAATTAGTACATGTCACGCAAAAAGTTCCCATGTTATTTCAACTTAACCTAATTGAACTTTCAATTGATGTCTGAATTTTCTTTTTTAAGAGGTCAAAGGTTTTGCAGTTAAGGGATTTTATTGTTTAAACTGGGGACATTAAATCTTATATGTCATATACTGACTACATTAAATACTACTCTTAATACTCCATAGCAGCATTAACTTTACCATCCAAATGCTGAGCTGCAAAAAAACGAGAGCTTTAGTCCAACAGACAGTGCACTATATCCAAATTATGAACCCTGTTGACCTCAGTTTTGTACTATTACAGATGATGATCTATTTATTGATCACACCAAAAGAAATTCTTGAAAAGGAATGTCATGAGGGGGAGCCGCCAAGATGCCTGAGCAGAAAGATTCACATATGCTAGCTCTGAACTCACAACCCATGGATCTCCTGTAAAAAGCACTCTCAATAAAATCTGGAGAAGTAGAACTCTCGCAGAAACAGACTGAAGGAGATTTCCGTTCCAGAGAGGCCTAAAAAAGCAATCCCAAAGGTCTGTCGCACATTGGACGCGAGTGGAGGCCAGCCCTACCCTGGCTGTGGCACAGAGAGGAACAGATCCAAGCAGGCTTCAGGGACAGAATCTCCAGCAGCCGTGAAGGTCCCTCCATCCACAGATGCATAGGTTAGTGAGAGAGACTTCTGGGCTGGCCAAGAGGGGAGTGGGGTGTCTCCATAACTCAGGCCCCCTTGGGAGGCAGCAGCAGAGGCAGTGGTGGCCAGAGGCTCCCAGAGTAGGCAGGAGCTCAGCAGGACCTCCATTAAAGAAGGTCTCTACATAAACCCCCTGAGGGAACTGAGCCTGGGAAGGGCCTCTGCCCCCACCTGAGAACCTGATTTAATCTTATCGTGAATAGCAGCTGGCCCCACGCAGCTGAAAGCACTGAGGCTGGGGAGCAGCATTTATATCTCAGACCCCCGAGTACTAGAGAGGTGGATCTAGGTGGGGGTGGAGAGGAATCTCAGAAATCAAGTAGCTGGTTGGGAAAATGCCCGGAAAAGGGAAAAAAAATAAGACCATAGAAGGTTACTTTCATGGTGACCAGATGATTCCCCCTTTTCTGACGAGGAAGATCAATGTTTACCATCAGGTAAAGACATAAGAGTCAAGACCCCCGTATCCCAAATATTTGAAATAGATATCCAATGGGCTCAGGCCATGGAAGAGCTCAAAAAGGATTTTGAAAATCAAGTTAGACAGGTCGAGGAAAAACTGGGAAGAGAAATGAAAGAGAGGCAAGAAAAGCATGAAAAACGGGTCAATACCTTGCAAAAGTAGAACCAAAAAAATGCTGAAAAAAAGAACACCTTGAGAAACAGGATAACTCAATTGGAAAAAGACTTTCAAAAAGTTAATGAGGAGAAGAGTGCTTTCAAAAGCAAAATGAGCCAAGTGGAAAAAGAGGTTCAAAAGCTCACTGAAGAAAATAGTTCTCTCAAAATTAGAATGGAATATATGGAGGCTAATGACTTTCTGAGAAACCAAGAAATCACAAAACAAAACCAAAAGAATGAAAAATGGAAGAGAATGTAAAATATCTCATTGGAAAAACAACTGACCTGGAAAAGAGATCCAGGAGGGACAATTTAAAAATTATGAGACCATCTGAAAGCCATGATCAAAAAAAAGCATAGACATCATCCTTCATGAAATTATCAAGGAAAACTGCCCTGATATTCTAGAACCAGAGGGCAAAATAAGTATTCA
>JAQQSK010009383.1:0-13109 GCA_028658325.1 Potorous gilbertii | reverse complement strand
CAAGGTGGGGGGGGCATGATGGACGGGAGGACAATGGAAGGAGGGAGCAATTTGAAGTCAACACTCGGGGAGGGACAGGATCAAAAGAGAGAATAGAAACAATGAGGGGCAGGATAGGATCCAGGGAAATATAGTTAGTCTTACACAACACGACTATTATGGAAGTCATTTGCAAAACTACACAGATATGGCCTACATTGAATTGCCTGCCTTCCCAAAGGGAATGGGTGGGGAGGGAGGGATGGGGAGAAACTGGAACTTAAAGTTTTAGGACCAACTACTGAGTGTTGTTCTTGCTACTAGGATATAAGAAATACAGGTAATGGGGAATAGAAAGTTATCTGACCCTACAGGAGAAAAGAGAAGAGTGGGTAAGGAAAGGGAGGGATGATAGAAGAGAGGACAGATTGATGATATGGGTAATTAGAATGTGCAGTGTATCGGGGTGGGGGGAGGGGACAAATGGGGAGAATATTTTGGAACCCAAAATCTTGTGAAAATAAATGTAAAAAGTTAAATAAATTTATTTTAAAAAAGGAAGTGAATTTGCATCTCTTTCCCTTTTTATTGAACATGTGTAGCAGGGAATGTGTGATGAGGGTTCTTCCTCTGTCAATGCAAACTACTTCCTGCTCTTTAACTTTGAGTCTTATACAAAGCCCTGCAGTAGTGAGACATTAATTGACTTATTTAAGGATAAAGCAGGTAGTTAGATATTGGATTTCAACTCAGACAATCTTGGCTATATGTCTACTGCTCTTTCCATTATACCAGTTTGCCTCTCAACATCTCCAGTATAAGCACACTAATTGACTCTTTTCCATGAATGAAAATAAAACAATTTCCAAATAAAATCAAGACTCCCTGGCATGACCTGGACTAAACATTACTTTATATGTCAGGTTTTGACAAAAATGTTGAATGTAATGAAAGATGAGATGAGGACAACAGATCTTAATGTTGGAAAATACAATGCATATCATTGTGATGACAAGCAAAGTAGGATCTTTGCTGTTTTTGTTTAGTATAATCAAGTGGCTCTGATGGAATAATGTGAATAAATACTTATCTATTTTGTTTATATTTCTAAATATATAATTTGGTACCCTCTATATACTGAACATCAGATCCTTATCAGAGGAATTTGATGCAAAGATGTTTGGTTTACTAGTATTAGTTGTATGGTAAATGCAAGTACAATTTTATTTCCTTGCCAATAAACTTAGATTGGGCACCTAGATAGAAGAGTATGTAGAGTGTCAGCCCTGGAGTCAAGAGTACCTGAGTTCAAATCAGGCCTCAGACACTTACTAGCTAATGCGGTCCTGGACAAGTCACTTAACCCTGTTAGCCTTACTTCTTCTGTAAAATGAATTGGGGAAGAAAATAATAAACCCTTCCAGTATCTTTAGCAATAAAATCCCAAAGGGGATCACAGATAGTACGACATGATTGAAACAAGTCAACAACACCAATGCAGCAACAATTGAAGGAATTTTCATGATCATCTTCTCTAATTCCAGCATACCACAGATGATAAATTGAGATTCAGCAAAGTAAATTTATGCACCTCAGTTCACACAGGAAATCATACATTTTATTTTTTATTATCATCTCCAAACTTAACTTAAAAAAATAAAACAAAGGCAAAATATACCTTCCTCTAAAGCTATGTTTACGAAAGGAAACAGAACTAGTTCTTTACTGTTATTTTTTATCCCTTATTTGTACCTATTAATATTCAGGCTTCATATCCATTTTGAACTTGGTCATATATTACTTCAGGAATTAGTTTCCAGCAAAAGAAGATGAGGAGTGAACAGACAGGCATGATCAAGAATCAGGGGAGTGCAAGAGCATACCAAAATCTGCACACAAGCCTATGAAATCAAATGGCATACTGTTTTAGAAGAGGTTTGAAAATGTCAAGAAATATATGGACTGATAAAGATCATCAGAGATAGCTATTATTGATACAGTCAATAATCTGCAAAATGCTAGTTTTAATTTAGTGGGGGTTTGAGAGGTAAGATTTCACAGGTTTGGAAAGTGGGTGGGAGATTTGTAATGTGAAAGCAATTAGGGAAAATACCTTCCAGGAATTTGCATTTGGTTAGGAAAATAGAGAACGATATGGAATTATAGGTTGGTAGGGTAACAGAGCCAAGGAATGTATTTTCCCTTTTTGTTATGGGCAAGTTGTTAAGCGAGAGACAGAGAGAGAGAGAGAGAGAGAGAGAGAGAGAGAGAGAGAGAGAGAGAGAGGAGGAGAGGAGAAAGGAAGGAAGAGGCAGAGGAGAAAAAATGGAAGAAGAGGTATTGGCAATTTATTGGCAGACTAGTTAACAGCATGAGTAAAAAATGTTGAATTTTGAAGGAACAGAATCAACTTTTCTTCATCAGAAACTTTAAAAGGGGAAAGGCTACAGGACATGAAGGGGTTTAGAATGTAGAAGATGGACCTGATGAATGATCAATATTTTATCAGCAAAGTCTTTTATGTTGAGAATGGCATGGGGGTTTTATAGGGTTAATTTAGTGGTTTTGTACCAAAAAGAAAAGAAAGAAAGAGAAGTTTTAAAACAGCTTCTGGAGAGAGTGAGAAGAGATTCAATTAGAGAACAAAAAAACCTGTTCATGTAGCCGAGAAATACCAGTGGAATGTGGATCCTGTAAAGTACTGTCATTTTTCCACGTAAGGAATACTTGACTCAGTGTTCTATTGAGTGATGCCCATAGTCATATATCAAGCAGATGTCAGACCAATCACTCAACATTCATCAACAGAGATCTATGATTGAGACATAGTTTATAATCTCAGAGAATTGTTTATGGCACTAAGACATTAACTACTTTCCTTAGGGTAACGCAGTCATTATGTGTCAAGACTAGAACCTAGGTTTTCCTAAATCCAAGAATAGCTCCTTATTAATAATGAAAACCAATGAGTCTTTCTATTTTGTAAGTCGTTGTAAATTAACATCATAGGGCCTCAATGAACCTCTATTCACTTTATTCTGGGTGTATGCATGGTCATGAATCTGTCTAATTGATGAAAGAAAATTACTTGAGGTGCTTACTTTTCATAATCTTGATGGCAGGGATGCCATACTTAAACTGAGGCACAAATGAATTCTTAAAAATATTTTACATAAATATTTATGTGCATTTCAAAAAGACTGTAGATATTTCTTATTCTGAAAGACTATTCTTTTTAGTCTGTCAGCTTCACCGATTTATTTTATTAAGCAACTATTTCTTTTTAATCTCAGAGAGTTTGACAAGCAGAGTTTTTCATTGCAAAGTTACTCAGGCCAACACAGATCTTTTCCTCTGTCTTAACTTCAATCTCTGTCTTTGGGGAAATAACAAACAAACAAACAAAAAGGACCAAAAAGAACACTTGAATTAGTTTAAAATATTCTTGTCTGCTTGCCTCTTTACATAACGCAATTAGAGATTGAAAGGGAAATTATTTTCTTAGTTATATGTAAACATTTTATATTTCTTCTAATACTATCACATTCTTAAAATTCTTTGGGTGTTATTTGTTGCTATTTTATTTGTATTTGGTTCATCTTGAAGATAATCTTATCTCAAAAGGCAAAATGCCCCTCACCTGCCACCACCCCATTATTTGTGTCTTCTCCTCTAAGGATCCCTTGTATATAATCTGGATTTGATTTACACATGCAAACTTATGTTTATAATTACGTTTTCAGAATTTTGATTCATATTGAAAGGTCTCTGTACTTCCATAATATATCACTGGGCCTTTATGGAAATAAGATCTCTAGCCTCTTCCAGATGGGGAATTTGAATCAAACTCAAGATTTCCTCATGCACCAGTCCCTCCTTACACTCTCCTCCTTGATTAAACATTTTGCTATCTTCAGCAAACCATCAGGGCTGAATTTGGAACAAAGTAAACAAGTATATCCTCACTTCACATGGGTCTTTTGTAATGTCTGAGAGTCATAAGCATTGTCCGTTAAATTGCTTTTCTGGTGCCATACAAGAAAGAATTTCAAACCATCTTGGAGGTACAATCTTACATAGTACCTAGATATAGAAAAAAAAAAAAACGATAACTGTCCCTGAATTAAAAAAAAGCTATCCAGGTGCAGTAAAGTATATTTCTTAGAGTTGACCTAAGATTAGTGGTCTGTTTTTCATCCCCAAAGTTTAATTGTTTGATCAATCCTCAACAAGTGATTAGTGCTAAAATGTCAGGGTTACAATAATTAGAACAAGTACATTCCTTTGAACTCTGAGGTTAAGTATAGCATGATATGGTAGAAAGAATGAATGCCAGATTTGGAATCAGAAAATCTGGCTTTGATTTCTGGCTCTGCCACTTACTTAGTTATGTAACCCTGATGTCTTTTGGCTTTAGTTTTCTCATTTATGAATAAGACCCATATGTCAGTCAGTAAGTACTTAGTAAGCTCCTACTTCATAAAATATATTGTGCTAAGTTCTAGAGATGAAAAAAAAAGGTACAAGAGAGTCCCCACTCTTAAAGAACTCAAAATCTATTTGAGGAAATGTGCAACATAGCTTTTGATAAGCCTTCCAACTTTAAATATCCAGGTCAATGGGAATGAAAGACCTAGCTGAGATGACACAAAGGTTTAACATTGGAACAGGCTTTTTGACAATTTACAGTCGCTTAATTTATAAGCTAAGGTGGTTAGCACAAACATTTCAATCATTTGAACTCATGAAATGGAGTTCTAGTAGTGATTAAGGCTTTAATTAACATTAAGGCTTAAACGATAAGGTACTATTATATTTGATTTATGTAAATACAGGAAGCTACCAAATTAGGCAAAGCCATGAATAATGAGACTTTTAGAAGATGGACCTTTTGAGTCTCTATGCTCCATAGTCTATTTACTGTGATGTCATTGAAATTAATATAAAATTAATTTTAAAAAGGAATCATTGAAAGTCTTCCAGAGTATTACAATGCAAGATTGAGAAAATAAGATCAGAATACATATTTTTTCCACTCAAATTCAATATTTCAAAGATCTGAATGATCCCCTGTGTACAGGTTCTCTCCTCACTGACACAGATCACAGCCCTTTAACGGCTTGGTCGATTGTTTTCAAGAGTTACTGAGTATGAACAATACATCATTTTAGCCTCAACCTAGTGACAGACCTTTCTAACATAGCTAGTTTTATCCTCAGATGAAATAGTCTGTCACCAGGCCTACACTTGGAAATAGTCCAACTTGGCAGAGTTTAGTGATTCTTGAAGGGCTCCTCAGTTATAACCTACATGTGTCCAGAATGGACTTCATGGCACCATGAGGTACTGATGGATGCTTTATTAGAGGACTGCAATAGACACCCATGCACATTTTGCTCTTTAATTCTTTTTCTTTTTCCTCAGGTGTGAAAAACGTCTGGAAAGTGAAATTCTTCTTTTGAGGAAAATAGATTATTTTTTTCCAACTAATCTTAGAGATCCCGGGTTCAAGAGAAAGAGAGACTTTCCCAGAGTCACAAATCCAGTAGAAATGAGCAGTACAACTTGAACCCAAATATTTCTGTCTCTAAAGCTAAATATCGAAATATCGCCCCACTTATCTATGCTGCCTATATATTTCTTGTTCTGTCTTTATCCATCACTATGTTTTTCATATAATTTATCTTTCAATAACAGCTGCCCAATACCTGTATCTTTATCATTTGCCTTATCTATCACATCTATGTATCTACATATTTATCTATATCTAATAGGTGATAAATTGTTTACAATTTTAGTTGACACAGTCTCACACTGAAAATTTTCCAAGTGCAACAGAGTATGCATGAATTTCATATTTTCGCGAACTCACTCAAAACTGTGATTCCTTCTCTTGACCTGGCAAATTGCTGTCCTAGAAACCTTCCTCCATAGCTCCCTCTTTGCTTCATTGATGACATCACCATTTTAGGAAGGACTTCACCTCACTGTCTCTTGGATTCCCTAGACTCCTGGTCACCTCAAACGTTGCCATAGTCCTTTCTTTCACTAATAACATTTCTATCATTATTTCAAAATCAGTAGTGATCTATATATTTAACCATGATAGAGATAATTTAAATTGAAGGTTTGACGCAGAAGACAATATATTTGGTATGATTATTTTGTTCTGTTTCTTATGATAGAGTCAGAAGAGAGAAGTGGGACCTACCATACATATGAGATTTGATACTCAGTAATATCACTCTCAAAATCCTCAAGTGAATCTGTGATCTTATTAATATCAATAGCCCCTTGCATAAAGGAAACTAAAAATGGCCTCTCTACCCTATCTGTCCTCAGAAACTCTTGTGCATACTTTTGTTTTCCATAAAATGCCCATGATAACGCAGGAGAGATCTTTGCTTTTTCCCTTAAGATATCTAAGATAACAGAGAATTAAAAGAAATATTTCCAAGGTTTAAAAATTATGTATCTTTATATTGACCAGATATAAAAAATATATATGAGGAATTCAAATATATTTTTAAAATTATAAATGTCTTGAGCATATCAACAAGTCTTCCTGTAGGATGTGACATTTCTGTTGAGATGATGTGTGATGAGAATCCAAAGGCCAGAACGAAGATAGAGTTCAATAGACGTATTTATGAACACTGTCAGAGGAATCCCAGAGTAGGAAACTGAATGTTCCTGTAATTAAAGTTCAGTGGAATTAAAGTAGTTCAGTTAAGAAAGAATATAGAATATATAAAGGAGGATAATTAAGTCTAAAAAGGAAAGGGATTGGAAGCAGTCTCTGAAGTTTATAGACAATGAAACTCATAAATGATTGTATTAGTATGTGAATTACCCCAAAAATGATGATTGGGCGCATTTCATACCCTTTAGGTCCTCAAGTTCAGCCTTTTCACTGAATCCAAACTTGATGGAATAAATCGCCTTACTAAGAATATTTGTTCTGTGAAACGTGGACACAGTCAAAAGATGACATCCAAGGATCTAGAAGGCTACATATGACCTCCAGGAAACCCTGCTATATGGGATGGAATCTTTGATTTTTATGGACAAAAAGCTCTCTTATCTATGGAATCATCTTTTGGTGATGATCCTCTCTCAATATAGTTAGACTATGTTTTGTATTACAAATACATAGAGCAATACCGAGTTTTTCTAGTTTTACCAGTTCACAGATCTAGTCCTTGATGGGAACTCAAAAGGATATGTGGTCCAGCTCACTCATTTTACAATGAGGAAAAAAAGTGCTCATCATGGTGAAGTGCCTTATGCACGATCAAACAAAGTGGCAACCAACAGATGAATGATTTAAACTTAGGATCTAGAATTCTAGAACTAATTCCTCACCACCACCCCCTAATACACAAACAGGACCATTTTGCTTTCTGTTGGCAACATTAACTTTGAATTTCCTCTCTGGCGAATAAAACTTAAGAATCTAAAGCCTTGTCCAAATAAAGTGAATCAACATAGTAAAATTTTAATAAAGACAATTTAGACCTAAGAAATAAAATCACGATGGCAATTTTACTTTTCCACCTAGAGTGACAAACGTCCAAGGCTATAGATTACAGGTTAGCTACTAACTTGGAGTAGTATGAGGAGTTTCCTCATCAGGAACTTCCTTGAATCATTAAAACCACAGAATCCAGTCAAAAATGAATAAAATGAAGAGTACAAGAAATTCTCCTAAAAACATCAAGTCCATATTCTAAAAACAGTGTGATCTCAGTATGTAGAATAATAAGGATAGTAATAAAAATAATAAATATGTAAGCTTTGGACAAACTACGGAAGTGATGAAATTTTGTTCTCTTTTGCAAGGCAATGGAGATTAAATGACTGGTCGAGTTCACAGATTCACTTGAGGATTTTGAGAGTGATACTACTGAGTATCAAATCTCATATGTACGGTAGGTCCCACTTCTCTCTTCTGACTCTACCATAAGAAACAGAACAAAATAATCATACCAAACATATTGTGTCTTCTGCGTCAAACCCTCAATTTAAATTATCTCTACCATGATTAAATATATAGATCACTACTGACTTTGAAATAATGATAGAAATGTTATTAGGGAAAGAAAGGACTATGGCAACGTTTCAGGTGACCAGGAGTCTAGGGAATCCAAGAGACAGTGAGGTGAAGTCCTTCCTAAAATGATGATGTCATCAATGAAGCAAAGAGGGAGCTATGGAGGAAGGTTTCTAGGGCAGCAATTTGCCAGGTCAAGAGAAGGAATCATAGTTTTGAGTGAGTTCACGAAAATATGGAATTCATGCATACTCTGTTGCACTTGGAAAATTTTCAGTGTGAGACTGTGTCAACTACAATTGTAAACAATTTATCACCTATTAGATATAGATAAATATGTAGATACATAGATGTGATAGATAAGGCAAATGATAGAGATACAGGTATTGGGCAGCTGTTATTGAAAGATAAATTATATGAAAAACATAGTGATGGATAAAGACAGAACAAGAAATATATAGGCAGCATAGACAAGTGGGGCGATATTTCGATATTTAGCTTTAGAGACAGAAATATTTGGGTTCAAGTTGTACTGCTCATTTCTACTGGATTTGTGACTCTGGGCAAGTCTCTCTTTCTCTTGAACCCGGTATCTCTATGACCTCTACCAGTCATTTAATAGTTATTAAGTGTCAAGTGTCTGAAGCCAGATTTAAAGTCAAGGGCTCCTGACTCCAGGGCCTGTGCTCTCTCCACTGTGCCACCACCTAGTCACCCCTAAAATGATCTATTTTTCAAAAACGAAAGGTGATTCTCCAGGATGAATATCATATTGAAGATATTTCTTCTGTCATCAGATACATTTAATAAGTTTCATCTCTCTCTCTCTCTCTCTCTCTCTCTCTCTCTCTCTCTCACACACACACACACACACACACACACACACACACAAACGCACACACACAGACAGACACACACTAAGGCACAGGTAATTTCAGAATACCAAGATTGAAAGTGATTAATGGAGGTATGATTAAGTAAACTGCTTAAAGTATGTACTAAGAGACTTGCTTGCTACGTCGGAAACTTGCAAATAGCTGTAACATACAATTTCATTGCAAATATTTATCAATAGTTTTTGACTGCATTTCACACTTACTTTGCATATTTTGCCTGTTTGGATGAATAAGCCAAGTAATGTGTAAATGTACCTAAATGCTTCATAAAGCCTTTCAATTAAATATTTTGAAGCAATCATATTGCTGTCGTGCTTGGGTTAAGAATAGGATGTTTAAGTATATAGCATATTAACTCTGAATTTTGCAAGAGGAAAAAAAGCAGAGTAGAATGGAACTATTGAAGATGAGATTCGAGGTAGGTATTGAAATCAAGGCTATTTGCAATGTAGAAGAGAAAGTCCTGTGAAAAGGGGACAGGCAAAGCAAAATTGATTTTGTTTGTGGCTTTTGTTCGTGGTGCTTTTTCAAGGGACAGCAGTCTTGTAATTGAAGTCAATGGTAGCGTTGTAAGCTCTCAGACTGCAGGATTGGGCCCTTTCTTTACTGAATCAATGAGCTAGAAGAAGGAACATTAAGTTGGATGATAATCTTTTCTTCTGATGAAGCTCTTTGGAAAAGAGAGAGAGAGAGAGAGAGAGAGAGAGAGAGAGAGAGAGAGAGAGAGAGAGGGAGAGAGGGAGAGAGAGAGTCAGAGACATAGAGAGAAACAGACACAGAGACAAGCACAGATAGAGAGAGACACACGGCGACAGAGAGGAGAGAGACAGAGAAAGGACAGAGAAACAAACACTGAAAGAGACAGACAGAGACATAAAAAGAGACAGGTATGAGTTTCACAATTCAAAATTTTCAAGTGTAAGGAAAGTGAATAATATGTAATTTCTAAATTTAAATGTAGACAATAAATCTAGCCATGTCTGAGTAATGAAATGGTTGTAAACTATGCTCTCTCCTTAGAAGTTTGGTTTTTGTGGCATTTGGTTCTTGGTTCTCTTTCTGAGTTACGGCAGTAAAATCATGGAATCGAGTCAGAAGAATACAGTTAGATGCTGTTCTGGTTCTTATCCCCAGTACTATCTTGGGCAAAGCATTTAATCTCTCCAAATCTTGTTCTGCTCTACTTTAGAATGAAATTAGATTGCATTTTATAATCTATATACTTAAAAATCTAAATTATATTCTATAATCTTAAATGCTGTGGTTCTAGGCACATGAGTTGTAATGGGGGGGAAAGGCTGTTACAGCTATAGATATCTAAAACAACATTGTAAAATAAATACAATAATGACCCATATTCTGTAGGATGTATTGGAATCTCTTTCCCATTGATGTTTTTTCAAGGAACCTGAAATACCACTTGTCAGGGTGGTGGTGGTGGTGGTGGTGTGTGTGTGTGTGTGTGTGTGTGTTTGTGTGTGTGTATGTGTGATTGTGTGTATGGCATAAGTAGTGGTGCATATTTCAAGAATGGGGTAAACTGGATAAGCCCCAAAAGGGCTATTTTCAGAAGGTTACAAGATGAATAAATAGTTCTCTCTTTTTCCTACCTATGAGTGATTACATTCTGACCCTTGTCAGTGGAATTATGTGCCACTTTTTATCACTGAGTTACTGACATGAACCTTGTCAAATGAACTGCCTAGAGAATTATGTGATCCTAAGCCCAGAGTCAGACAATGAAAGAAATCACCCTAAAAAGCAATTCTGGAAGGTTCCCCTCTAGGCTTCTATTTCACAGGTTCTTTGCCGGGACTATTTTCCCTTTCCCAGATGGTAGAAACTTACCACTTCCAGTAGAAGGTATTTCATTTTGTGTTTTTTTTTAGCTGCCATTTTGTTTTGAAAAGTGTCACAAATCAAAATCAGGGGTCTACATGCTACAGTGCCTAAAGTCCTGGCAAATGCTGAAATTTGCTGATTTTTTGCTCCTGGGAGTTCCCTTCTTGAAGAATAATTGTTACGGAATCTCTCAAAGATGGTTAGGCTTCAAACTATTTAAGCAGATGGAAAAGAATGGAGATAGGTGGATGTCCTCAAATAGGAAAGATGTAACAAATTTCAACAGAAATTTGGAGTTACAATTGGACATTCTAGAGTAATATACTGCTGTGTGGGAAGATCCATTTCCATTCCCATGCCCCTAAAGTTAGTTAGTATGTAGTAGTGGTGTTGGACTTGGAGTCAAGACCATTTAGACTCCAATATTGCCACTAGAATTAGCTGTGTGACTCTGGACATTTCATTTTATTTCTATGTGACTCAGGAAACAATGGAACTACTGTGATTGTTCTTCAGTCATTTCAGTCTTGTTTGACGTCAGGATCCCATTTGGAGGGTTCTTGACAGAAATACAGGAATAGTTTGCCATTTCCTTCTCCAAATTACCTTACAGTTGAGGAAACAAAAGCAAACAGGGATAAGTGACTTGCCCAGGGTCACACAGTTAGTAAGTGTCTGAGACCAGATTTCAACTCAGGTTGTCCTGATTTCAGGTCTGGTTCCTTATCCACTGTGCCACCTACATGTCTATGGAACCACTGAGTTAAACAGTAAATGGGTTGGTGGAGGCAGTTCCATTTTCTGCTCTGATAACTCACCATTCTGTGCTCTAATAATTCATCTATTTTTAATGACTTTAGTGCTAGGACACTAGAATATTTCCTTTATTTCCTTAGGGGAAATAATCAAAATTAAACACGGGAGTATATGGTGCTGTTTGCTTGAGCAGAAAAATCACTGGGCCCAGTCCCTGTCTATTTGATCAACTTTAAGAATATTGTAATTATCTTGGAGCTGGAGGCAATTAGAAATATGATCTTGAAAGGACATTCAACAGGTAGTCCTGAAGAGGAATAGGTTTAACACTTCTCATGATGCTTAGAGGAAGCCAACTTGAAATGCTTTGGCCTAAATAACAACAGCAACAAAAAAGATTGTTCATATATAGTTCCATACAAAGGTGGCCACAATTTTGAAAGAAACTTCATAAGAATTGACAAAGGAAAAGACCTCATGATCATTCAGAGTGCAGAGCACATCCCAACGTGTGATGGTTTTTCTACAATAAAACTGATCAGTATGAAAAAGAGCCTCCTGGCATCCTTCAACTCAAAAATAAAATCCTATCTTGTATAGGAATCCATTTCTAATTCTTTTAAATGCTAGAACCTTCCCTCTTTTAATCCTTTCCTATTTGTTATGTATTTTGCAGGTAGTGGTTTGCTAGTAGTTTCCCCCATTAGATTGTGAGGTTCTTGAAGTCAGGGACTGACCATTGCCTCTTTGCACCCCTAGTTCTTAACACAAAAATTGGCATATAATAAGCATTTGGCAGGAGAATTCCTCTAAAAAATATTGTCTATGGCTGGCAGGTGATAATTTACTACACAATCACATGTTAAATCAATATTATCAGATTAGCTTTCGGTTTTTGTAAGATTAGATAAAGTAATAGTACCCAAAGAATGGCCATGATACAGTTGTGTGACCCTTTGTTTGCCATTTCATTTCATTTACCTGCTTTTTGCTACTATCTCCTTAGATGAAGCAGTGGGCATTCTCCCTGCTAAAGCAAAGCCTTCTATTTTCTATTTTTTTATATTTAATTATTTTTTTATTTTTTTACTTTTTTTAAATTTATTTAACTTTCTACATTAATTTTCACAAGATTTTGGGTTCCAAAATTTTCTCCACATTTGTCCCCTCCCCCCTCCCCGATACACTGGACATTCTAATTACCCATATCACCAATCTGCCCTCTCTTCTATCATCCCTCCCTTCTCTTACCCCATCTTTTCTTTTGTCCTATAGGGCCAGATAACTTTCTATTCCCCATTACCTGTATTTCTTATGTATTAGTAGCAAGAACAATACTCAACAGTTGGTCCTAAAACTTTAAGTTCCAGTTTCTCCCAATCGCTCCCTCCCCACCCATTCCCTTTGGGAAGGCAGGCAATTCAATTTAGGCCATATCTGTGTAGTTTTGCTAATGACTTCCATAATAGTCGTGTTGTGTAAGACTAACTATATTTCCCTCCATCCTATCCTGCTCCCCATTGTTTCTATTCTCTCTTTTGATCCTGTCCCTCCCCGAGGGTTGACTTCAAATTGCTCCCTCC
>JAQQSK010009382.1:0-13109 GCA_028658325.1 Potorous gilbertii | reverse complement strand
GGCGCAATACTCTGGTCACCAAGAAAATAACCTTCTATGGTCATAGTTTTTTTCCCTTTTCTGGGCATTTTCCCAGCCAGTTACTTGACTTCTGAGTCCTCTCCACCCCCTGGCCCAGATCCGCCCAGCTAGTGCTTGGGGTGTGGGATTCAAATGCTGCTCCCCAGCCTCAGGGCTTTTGGCGGCAGGTCTGACTGCTCTTCAATGGGAGCTTATCTGCTGGTTCTCGGGTAGGGGCAGGGCCTCCTCTCAGGCTCAGTTCCCTCAGGGGGTTTATGCAGAGAACTTTTGTAATGGAGCTTTGGTGGGGCTCCTGCCTGCTCTGGAAGCCTCTGGCCACGCTGCCTCTGCCTCTGGCCGAGCTGCCTCCGCCTCTGCCGCAGCGGCAGCCTCCCGAGGGGGTCTGAGTCCTGGAGATACCCCGCTCCCCTCTCAGCCCGTCTCTCTCACTGACCTGTGCGTCTGTGGGTGGAAGGACCTTCGCGGCCACGGGAGATTATGGTCCCTGAAGCCTGCTGGGCTCTGCTCACTCCTCTCAGTGCCGCATGGCCGGGGCGGGGGAGGAGAGCGCTCGGCCGGGCAGGACTCCGCTCCCTTGTCCGGGGTACCTTTGCGGTTGGTTTTTCAGGGCTTTCTGCAACGGAAATCTCCTTCACTGTGTTTCTGCGTGGTTTCCACTGTTCCAGAATTTGTCAGGAGTTCTTTTTAGAGGAAATCCATGGGCTGTGGGTTCGGAGCTAGCAAATGGGAGTCTTTCTACTCCGCCATCTTGGCTCCGCCCCCCATGTTTTATGTATATTAAATTTCTGAAGGGAAAATTCTTTTCGAGTTTTAATAAAAGGTTAAACAATGATAATAGCAACAATAATGTTTAGTAAAGAGTATTTTACAAGAGATTTATTGTTATTATTTACTATTGTTATGTCCTCATGTAGCTTAAATAAGCTTTTTACACAACTAATTACTTATTTCTACATTTTTAAATTTCTTATTCATTATAGTTCACTTGTGACTCTTCTTCAATTTAGGAATTTAGGAATTATTTTTAACAGGTTTCTTTCCTTCCTTCTTCCATGACACTTTCTGGCGGCCAAAAAAGAGTGAAAACATTCAGATCCAATGTTGTTCATAATAGGGATCCAAAAGGAAAATATATTTATTTGTAGTTCCCTCTGTTCAAAGTATAGACAGTTATGCTTAATGTTCCTTCAATTTAATGAGGATCTCACTATTTATTCTTCACTTTTGGAGGAAGTCCAAGGACTTGTTCCATACTTTTGTAACTATTTGGGTTTGTTTCTCATTTTAAGTGGCTTTTTCTATTGAAATTCAATGTGGAGTTTTGCTTCTTAGGTTGGTGATTGTGTCTAAATTCTTCAGCCCTCCAAAAAATTCTTTTGAGATACTGGTTTTTAGTCCTTTTTAGCTAGAGCCTTATATTAATTTCAGAATGAAGAATAAATTATCACTCATGAAAATAGGTAACTTTATAGGGAAGGCGTTTCTAGCCCTGTAGTTGGTGCCATGCTTTAATCATCAGGACCCCTGTACAAAGCTGAAGGCCTTCAGGAATATGGGTGTTTCTTTTCCCCCCTCTCTTTCCTTCCCTCTCTTTTTCTTTCTCTCCTTTATTCTTTCCCTCTTTCCTTCTTTCTGTAATGTGGGCATGTCCGGGCCTTTGGAACATGTCCAGATTGCCTGTTGTGAAGGTCTCTGTGCCCCTACCACATAGGTAGGGGTAGCCTTATTTGATTGGCTGCCTGAGTCTTTTAAATTGGCAAGACTGAGCAGGTTCCATCTTCCCACCACCTCACTTTCTGCTTGGCAACTCTTAGCTATATGTCTAGACATGGAAGATCACAGTTCACCTGTAGTATGAGCACCATAAACTCCACCACTGAGAAGGGAAAGATTTTCCTTCCCTGACTCCCTCCCTCTTTTACCAACCCCCTTCAGAGAAATGAGCCCGGAGGTGTTTGTTTCTATTCTACATCATTTGTCCTCCTCAGTTTCAGATGCTGGAGGTGATCTCCACTAAATCATGAGCCAGGGTAGGCAGCCTTGGAGCCAGGACTGCAGGCAGGGTGGTACAACCAGCCAGCCTAGCATGGAAGCCCTTAGAAGACAGGGTGCCTGGGACTCAAGCCCAAGGGAGAGTTAGACTTGGAACTGGCTTAGTGTGTTCTGTAGGAATTGAGATAAACTATGAAGCTAATCCCCATTCCTTCCACAAAGACTGGTATGGGAAGAAGGGGATTATGGCTCCCACAAGGTGAGGAAGTCAGTTTTTATATATATGACTATATCTTCTGAAGCAAATATTCCTTTGCAAAGTGAATCTGTTTGTTAGTGGCTAGATGGAAATAAAATGAAGGGGACCACCCCCTGCACTTGGGAGGGAACACAGTTTGTGGAGCCTGAAGCCATGTGCAGAGAGCCTAGACATCTCCAACCTCCCTAAGGCCTCAGGAGAACCTGGGGAGGGGGAAGAGTGCAATCTAACCAAAGTGACCTTCTCAACTGGAGTTAGGGCCATGATCATCAGTGCCCTACCTCTTTTATCTCTTCAACCTTTACTTTGTTTTTTCTTCTCTCCCTTCTCTTTCTTCCTCCCTCCCTTGCTTCTTTTCTCCTTTCCTTCCCCTCTTCTTTTATCCCTTCTTTCCCTTCTTCCTCTTTTTCTTATATCCTCCTTTCCTCCTGTCTTCCATCTCTACTTAGCTTCCAGGAAGTATTTATTGAGTTCCTATTATATTTATCACTAGGTTAGGCATGAGAGGAGATATGCACATGAACAAGATGGTCACTACCTTCCTGTTCTTGTAGCCACCTAATCACTTTAGGGAGCTTGAGAGGCTTCTGGGAAGAATCTTTGGTTAAATATATGTAACTTTGGGAGAACTTTTCTGTGCCTTCATAGGTCAAGAACAAAGACTTCATGAATATCCAACTGATTATGATATTTGTCTACGTGAGTATATATACATACATATATGTGTGTGTGTGTATACACACATACACACACACCTACACATATACATATTTTGAGGCAATTGGGGTTAAGTGACACCCAGGGTCGTGCAACTATTATGTGTCTGAGTCAGGATTTGAATTTAAGTGCTCCTACTTCCAGTCAAAGACCACTATACCACCTTGCTACCCCAGAAGAAAGCTTTATTAATGAAGTCTATTAACTTTGAAACTGGCAGTAATTCAGACCAGCCTAGGCTAACCTAAAATTTCCTTTTCATTTCAAGGGAAAAGATTGACTTATCATTCATTGTGTCCAAGATTTCAAGTAGAATGTTTAACCTATTTTAAAAAAATAGATTAATTATAGATTATTCTTATATCATCATTAAAGCAGGAAAACAGAATTGCTTATTGATGCCAATTTATTAGGCTTCATGGGTTACCATCATTTGAAAATAACAATATTCCTTTAAAAATATTCTACAAATCAAACTTTTTTTACTAACCAAGGTTTAGCTGCAAACTAAAATGGTGGATTAAGAACTTTTGTTGCTTGTTTTAGACTTGGAAAAACTCAAGTCTTCTAAAATTCATAGCAAGAAAATGTAAAATAGTTTCCAGTTAGGGATAACTGTAGTTAATAAAGCTATTAAGGTCAATGGCTATGTGAAAACATTATATCCAATGGAAAATTTACATATAGCACTTAGCACAGAGCCTGGCACATATTAGGCACTTAATAAATTTTTATTAATTTATTGTTGATACATCCTCCAAGATCACTATTCACTTTTTATGGAAATGAAGTTACAAGCTTTCAGATGCAATACACGTTGCCCATGATTTATAATAATTTTGCCACCTAGACTGAGCCTATGATTTTATCAGCATAGGAAACTCCTGGTGAGGAAACTTCCTTCACAAATATGGATCATTTCCTCCTCTGGTCTGCAGTCTAAGAGAGCTGTCTGGGATCACATAAAGGTTAAACAACTAAGGTCATACAGTCAGAACTTGAACTGGGTCTTTCTGACTCTGAGGCAGACCCTCTACAACCACTATACCCCAATTCCTGGACTTGTGAAGTTAGTACATTAATATCATGCTTTGGAGATAGGGGGAACAGCTAGACCTATGGTTCTGTATGCATCTCAGATCCTCAGAGAATTGCCTGGGGGCACTGAGAACCCAAGACTTGCCCAGAATCACTTGGTCAGTATAGATCCAAGGCAAAACCTGAACCCAAGTCTTCCTTACTCCAAGGTTTCCTATACATCCCTGCCTATTGATAGAGCGCTCCAACAGCCATGAAAGTGGCTGAAGCAGGTTCTAGGGAGAGTTTAGAGCTTGGTCAGGCATCCAAGGTCATCCACTGCATTCCAGTGTCCTGCCACTGGACTCAGATTATTCTGAGAGTGAGGATAATGACTTAGTGTAATTCTGCCTCACTTAAATCCAATTTGTCTGCAAGTCAAGACGTCCTCTCTGTCATTGGTCATTTGTCCTCTTTGGAAACAAAGGATAAGCAACAATAATTGATATAGAATGTCTTAAAAATTATTTGCAAAGTGCTTTTCTCATGCTAGCCCTATAAGGTAAATATAGATGATCTAAAATATTGAGAAATGTAACCTATCATTCCTACCACCCACTGATTCCTTTCTGCATGCTGCCTTTGTGGAGAAATTCCCAGGGCACAACATAATTGATATTCACCTAAGGTGCTGCCTCTGTGAATGTCCAATTTACTAAATCTGTCAGAATTAGCCATGAAATAGGCTGGGCTTCCTTTTGTCTGTTCCATTTTGGTCTTAAAAATCACAAAAGAGAGTAAAGAAAAGGAAACACAGACGCATACACACACACACGCACATACACACACACTTCTAAAGATTAACTCTCATTTTCAGCTAGAGAATAAAAGAAAGGAAAATGGCAGACAAAATGACTAGAGCCTGGCAGCCAGGGTGCATTTAAAATTTGTGAAACCTCATCGCTTCTATTGCTCTGTTGCTTCCTCTTGTCCCAGATAAACTTACTCCCATTTCTTTCTTGACCTGAAATCCCCCAGATGTTGTCTGTTGTGTTACTGTGCCTAAAGTATATAGATAGTTTTGTACATTTGGCAATATTTGAACCCTCTCAAGGGCCGGGGAGAAGGATGTACCAGAATGCAATCGTTTTTAGAGATAATTATTGATTTGTTAATAAGACAAACATTATATACCAGGATGTTTACAACTCCTCCCTTTGTGTGTTGCTCTGAATAGACACCCACAGATCCCTTTGAAGGGACCTTTTTACACTGACATAGAAAGTGTACAAAGACCTGTTCTGTATGGCCTGGAGAGCACAGCTTCTGAAGCAAATACACCAAGCAGATGGCAGGCAGCCAGACAGTATTAATGTGGCCAAATCCCTGAAGAATTAGGCTCTAAGGCTCCAAAAATGAATCTGAGCACTAGAAATAAATTCCCGTTGCTCATTAGGAATCTTCAACAAAATTCAAGAGGTGCAGATGTTTAATATACACAGAAGTCCACATTTTAAAAAAGAACCGCAATTCATTTGCATGGGAGGAAAAAGTAAAGGTATGACTGGTGAAGCTTTCTATAATAGCCAATTGCTTTGTTCCCCCTTAGTCTGCAGTAATCACCTCATGATCATATATAGATGAAGTAACCAACTTTTCTCTTTTTACCTTTTCTGTGATTTCCTGGGGAAGAAAAGAAATCCATCTAAAAGGAGTGAAAGAGAAAGGTTCTGATATCTAGATTGTATGTGTAACTTTTGAAAATCTGAAACTAAAACGTTAATGATTTCTATAAGGAACCAGATCCAAAGAATAGACTGATTTGACATTCAGCAAATACTGATAGGGTAGGACAAGATGGTTGGATGAATGAAATAAATAGGAAGGGATGGATGGATGGGAGAGAATGGATTGGGTGATGAATGGATAGAGAGATGGAATAGAATGTATTGAAAGGGAGGAGTGAAATGGATTGGATGAATAAGACAGGATTAATTTTTTTAATATTAGGGCTTCATTTAGACTAGTTGAAGTAAAAAAATAGACCTTACAAATAATGCCACCCCTCTATAATGCCAAAGGAATGTACCAGGTATTCTTTTTAAAAGGTATTTTGTAGTACATAGGTCCAGTACATTCTGATGTACTTTTTACTGTGGGGAATCTAAATTCTATCATGATGGTAGAATTTTGTAATAGTTTACCAAATGACTTTTTAAAAGACTCTTCTTTGAAAGACTTATAACCCCTGCATATCTGTACTACTTCTAATCATTGGATAACACTAGATAACAAGGTATTCATTCAGAAATGCTTGGACTGATTTCTTTCCAAATAATTCTGACTCCCCCTTAGGGTAAAGAATCATGAGAATTGCTAGAGGAATAATATTTCTACCCCAGCCCAGGGAGAGATTAGACTATCCCAAGATTTGATCCTAGGGACTGGATTTCTTCCTGAGAATGAATTCTTTTAGTCACTTCATGAGAGAACAGAAACAGAGCAGTCTGAGAGCTACAGAGTGTGAGATGGAGTAGCAGAAAAGACTGTAGGGGATGGAACAGAAAAAAAGAAAAGGGAACACCAGTAATAGTACATTGTAATTAGGTCCTTTGGGGAATCTTTTGGGTTGTGCTTCATTACTGTGCACTACAGAAGTCTGGCTTCAGAACACATGCTCTTCTCTATGGAGCAAAGAACTCAAATTGAAATGATAAGTGAAGAACTAAGGAAAACTGCACACGGGTTTTCTTATCCTTTGTAACTTCCTTGCTAGGCCTCTATGCTTCTACATGACTTTCCTTACTATTTCTTTAAGCTTTTTTTAGCCTTATTTTATTTCACATGAAGGAGGGTGCCACAGACCACCAGGACAGGGGCTAGTCTCCTGACTCATTTTGAGTGCTGTGTATCCCAAATAATCTCCTTGGATGCTTCAGAGCTCTAGGGGTGAGAGGATCTTAAAATGACAGGTTTTATTGATATATTTTAAAGCTTCTAAAATAGTAGAGTCAAATTCAAATAGAAACATGGGCCATTAAACTGTATATAAGACTCTCTGCAAGCTGTAGACTAACTTAGAAAACCACATATTAACATTATCTGTATTTTATGGTATTTTTACTTATTTTGTTAACTATTTCATAATTAAAACCTAATATGGGTCAGGCCACAATTAGGAATGCCCATCAATGGCATGTTTGTCACCTCTGTTCTAAAGTAGTAGAGAAAGAGACTCACATGTAGTAGAGTCATTTTGTCCCTAGGGAAGAGACAGAGATCCATGGCTGTAGTCAGTAGGTCTCTAGCATGTAGGATGGTTACTGGGCCTATGATTTCATTGATATAGACAACTCCCAGGTGAGAAATTCTACTAACACAGATTATCACCTTCTCTATAATTTATCATCTTAGAAAGTCACTTAGAAGATTGTAACGCCAATGTGATATACCCATAGCAGCTGCTTTGAAAATACATGCATATTTCCAGGGTAAATTTGCAAAATATAAATAATTCTCTTCTTCAAAGATGAAACCAAGATATTTATTCAGATAGTAGAAAACCAATTCCACCATAGTAACAAAGAAGTTTATGTACTTCACCAAACTAGGTTTCATGGACATCCCTAAGCCTTCCCTCCTTTAGACTTCCCGACAAACAAGCTCCCTTAAGCAAAATTCTCCCTCTCTCACTCACCCTAGCTGCTCTACCTCTGCTCTGCCTCACTCCCTCCCAGCTCTGCCTCACTCTGTCTTTCTGCTCCACCGGTTTGGCAGGTTCCTTCCACCAGGCCATGTGACTCAGACTCCATGTGACTCAGGCTGCAGGCTGGGCCAGAGCTCAAAGCAGGTCACAAGGGCCTGTTAAGGGGCAGGGAAGATCTTCAAATTCCCTTAACATTACAAAGATTTAAAAATTAAGTAACTTTCTGGGTCACAAAGGAAAAACTTGAACCTGCATCTTCCTGCCTCCAAAGTCAACTCTTCAAGCTGAAATCAACAAAAAAACCCTACTTGATATAATTAACAACGTTAGCAAAGTCCACATAAATCATCACCATTTCCATACATTACCAACAAAATCCAGCAGCAAGAGAGAAAGAAAAATTCCATTTTAAATTAAATTAAATTTTTAAAAATTCCATTTAAAATAGACACTAGAAAATACTTGGGAGTCTACCTGCCAAGAGAAACCCAGGAACTATATGAACCCAATTACATAGCACTTTTCACACAAATAAAGTCAGATCTAAACAATTGGAAAAATATCAATTGCTTATGGGTAGGCCAAGCTAATATAATAAAAGTGACAATTCTATCTAAATTAATTTAATTATTCAGTACCACACCAAACTACCAAAAAGATTATTTTATAGAGCTAGAAAAAACAATACCAAAATTCATCTGGAAGAATAAAACGTCAAAAATATCAAGGGAAATGAAGAAAAAAATACAAGAGAAGATGTCTTAGCAATACTAGATCTAAAACTCTATCATAAAGCATCAGTCATCAAAACTATTTGGTACGGCTAAGAAATAGTGGTAGATCAGTGGAATAAATTAAGTACACAAGACATGGTAGTAAATGACTATAGTAATCTTTTGTCTGATAAATCCAAAGACTCCAGCATCTGGGATAAGAACTTACTATTTGACAAAAACCACTGGGAAAACTGGAAAATAGTATAGCAGAAACTAGGTATAGACCTATATCTCATGCTATGTACCAAGATAAGGTCAACAGGGGACTTAGACATAAATTTAGACATAAATACCATACTATACTATAATGCCACAGGCAAATTAGGAGTTCAAAGATTAGTTTACCTGTAAGATTTATGGTGAAGGGAAAAATTTATGACCAACCAAGAGATAGAGAACATTATGAAATGCAAAATGGATAATTTTGATTATGTTAAATTAAAAAGCTTTTGCATAAACAAAACCAATGCCACCAAGATTAGAAGGGAAACAGAAAACTGGGAAACAATTTTTACAGCCAGTGTTTCTGATAAAAATCTAATTTCTAAAATATATAGGGAACTGAGTCAAATTCATAAGAATACAAGTCATGGTCAATGGATAAATGGTCAAATGGATATGAACAGGCAGTTTTCAGATGAAATCAGAGCTATCTATAATCATATGAAAAAATGCTCTAAATCGCTATTAATTAGAGAAATGTAAATCAAAACAACTCTGAGGTACCACATCATACCTATCAGATTGGCTAATATGACAGAATAGGGAAATGATAAATGTTGGAGAAGATGTGGGAAAATTGGGACACTAAGGAATTGTTGATGGAGTGGTGAAGTGATCCAACCATTCTGGGAAGCAATTTGAAACTGTGCCCAAATGGCTATAAAACTGTGCAAACCCCCTTTGATCCAGCAATGTCACTACTAGGTCTGTATCCCAAAGAGATCATTAAAAAGAGAAAAGGACCCATATGTACAAAAATATTTATAGCAGCTCTTTTTGTGGTTGCAAAGAACTAGAAACTGAAATGATGACCATCAATTGGGGAATGATTGAATAAAGTTGTGGAATATGAATGTAACGGAATACTATTGTGGTATAAGAAATGATGAGCAGGCTGTTTTCAGAAAAACCAAGACTTACATGAACTGACGCTGAGTGAAGTGAGCCAAACCAGGAGAATATTGTATACAGAAACACTGTGTGATGATCAACTGTGATTGACTTAGCTCTTCTCAGCAATACAATGATACAAGATAATTCCAAAATACTCACGATGGATAAAGCTATCCACATCCACAGAAAGATATGAGTTCGAATGCAGATTGAAGCATATAAGTTTTACTTTTTCATGCTTATTCCTTTTGTTCTGTTTCTTCTTTCAAAATGGCTACTATGAAAATATGTTTTACATTATTGCACATGTATGATCTATCTAAGATTGCTTGCCATCTTAGGGGGAAGGGAGGAGAAGGGAAGACAAAAACTTAGAACTCAAAATCTCTTTTAACAAAGGAATGTTGAAAATTGTCTTTATGTGTAATTGGAAAAAATAAGACAATTCATTTTTTAAAAAAATAAATAAATATTTTAAAAGCAAATAAGTGTATGAAAGGGAGAAATCATGATATAGTAGTGCAAGGGTAGGGTCAAAGCCATCCTGCCCCATTTTAGTTTAGATACCTTAACTAGGTGAGAAAATGTCTTAATTAGTCAATAATAAGCACTTACATTAAGTATAAAAGTTCAGATAGACCAAGGAAACTTGATCACACCTCAGCAATCCTCTGTAAATCATCCATCAAATTAAGATAGTAGAAATATCATAAATTGGAGTGAGTATAGAGTGCTAAACAGCCCAAAGAAACTGCCTGGTTAAAAAAGGAGAGATCTTAACTTTGAATTTGGTCAGGTCTTCTTTCTTACCCTGCTTTAGCCAGAGGAGGACCTTTCAGCTTTAAAGGATTGAATGTTTATGGACTTCCCGTCTTCCCATTTGTGTTCTATCATTATAGCACCCTCCCTGCAAAGAAGCAATGATTCCCATCTTCTCAGCTATGTCCTTCATGATGTCACTAGACCAGCTGGCATCAATGTCTGCATCATTAGGAGTCAAGGGCAGACTAGACTGAGGACTAACAGAAGCAGGGACTATGGTCACAGTTCCAAAGTGGGAATGAGTGCTTGTGGTCACTAGACAACATTGACCACACCTTTCCTTAGGTCATACCTCCTTGGAAGAAGTGAAACTCACAGACCCTCAGATCAGTAAGAAGACCAGCAAAGAGACTACATTATATTTAATAGTAACTTCTTGAGCCTCCCACAAAAGGGAGAAAATGGGTTTTAGCATCCAGGAATTGTGAGTTATCCCTTGACCACATGTATTCTCTAAACTTGAGCCCACTCTCCCTAAATTCTGTATGGATTTGAAGAAGAGTGTATCATAGGCATTTAGGGGGATGTTTTGTACCAACTATCTCTCAATGTACCACCTTATGTAGCACTTTCTAAAGGCTACTTAAGGCTGGCTAACTAAACTGATTCTCAACCATTAATATTAAGGAGAATATAAACTGGTGGGGGCTTGAACCAATGGCATTAGAGAATTACCCTTCACCCCGCAGGGCACCTCCAGAACCTCAGAGAGGAAAAGTAACCAGCCTCACTCTGGGAACTAGATTCATTACTGAAAGTGAAATATGGATTGAGGACCATCAGAACTGGGTTCTAGTCTTGGCTCTGACACTAACCAGCTGTATGATTTCAGGCAAGGTACTTAATTTCTCTGAGCCTCAGTTTCTTCATCTGTAAAAGGAGGAAGCTGAGCTAGATAATCTATACAACTTTTAAAAACTCTCACAAAGATTACTTCCAATTCTAAAATGTTATGACTCTATTTGGTATTCTTTTGCTGGAAAATGTATTTTCTGCCAAAGCAACCGACTATACAAGATGTATGAAACTCCCTACTCTTCCCAAGAGCTCCTCTTGGACCTTCCCCAGCCCTGAGCTCTTAATACTTGACTTCCCAGCAAGGCTCAGAGAGCTGGTGGTGTTGCTGGAGTTTCACACTTAACTAAGTTTTATGTGACCTCAAACATCTGCTCTGGAGTCAATTTTATATGCACCTGCTGTTCTTTCCAAATTCCCCCACTACCTTGGCTCATGACCAAAGATGATTCAAGTCCCTGAAATGAGAACCCCCAAACAAGGAGCGAGATGTATTCCAGAACCACTTCTTTTTGTCTTTTTCCCCTGTAAGTGAGCACCATTTTCCAGTACTTGGCATTTGTGACACTGTCTTTTGTGGAAGGTTCATGCAATCAAGAAGATTCCTGTGGAGGTTTCAACCAAAAAAGAAACTTACTGAGCAGGCTAAGAAATTTAACAAAATGGGAGTGACTAAGGGGAATTCAAAATCAAAAGGTACTAGAGCCAAAAAAGATGTGGAAGATATAAGAACTAAAGCCAGGGGCATTAAAGCAAAGACCAAAATTCCCAAAGGCAAGAAAAAAGCCCCCATTTCACCTAAGAAAGTAAGCATAAAGCAGAGAAAACCAATCTTTAGGCAGTCCCTGAAGCACGGTCAGATAGCAAAATAACCACCTGGCATCCAAGCAAAACCCACAAAAAAAGCAACTGCCATATCTAGAGCTAGAGGGGTACAGCAAAGATGACAGAGTAAAGGCTCTCTTGAGCTCTCCCAAATTTTTCTCCAAACAACTTTCAAGTGGTGCCTCAAAATGAACTCTAGAAATTCAAGGGAAAGTGACCTAGCCTTATCAGATCTAAAACTGTATTGTAAAGCAGAAACCATCAAAACTACATGATACAGGTTAAGAAAAACAGTGGTGGATCAGTGGAACAGGTTATGTACATATCTACTGTTTGATAAACTCAAAGACCTCAGTTTCTGGGATAAGAACTCATTATTTAACAAAAATTATTGGGAAAGCTGGAAAATAGTGTGGCTGAAACTAGGCATAGACCAAAATCTTATACCATTTACCAAGATAAGATCCAAATGGGTATATGATTTAGACATAATGGATGAGCCTATAAGCAAATTAGGAGCACAAGAAATAGTTTACCTGTCAGATCTATGGAGAATGGAAGACTTTATGACCAAAAAAGAGAGAAAATTATGAAATGCAATATGGATAACTTTGATTACATTAAATTAAAAAGTTCTTGCACAAAGTCAATGCAACCAAGATTAGAAGGGAAACAAAAAACTGGGAAACAATTTTTAGAGTCAGTGTCTCTGATAAAAATCTAATTTCTAACATATATAAAGAATTGAATCAAATTCATAAGAATACAAGTCATGGTCAATGGATAAATGGTCAAATGGATATGAACAGGTAGTTTTCAGATGAAGTAATTAAAGGTATCTATACTCATATGATTGGAGAAATGCAAAATAAAACAACTCTGAGATACCACTTCATACCTATTAGACTGATTTACATAACAAAATAGGAAAATGATAAATAGAGGAGAAGATGTGGGGAAATTGGAACAGTAATGCATTGTTGTTTTTTTTTTAAAATAAATTTATTTATTTAACTGTTTACATTCATTTTCACAAGATTTTGGGTTCCAAAATTTTCTCCCC
>JAQQSK010009381.1:0-13109 GCA_028658325.1 Potorous gilbertii | reverse complement strand
TTCCACCTTTCCCTTCAGATCACCTATGCAGTTCATACCAGTATCTCATTAGCTCACTGGCATCATGTATTGGAAGTCCATAAATATTTTTGAGAACAACTTACACATGCATTACAGGTATTATCAAAGAGTTTATTTATGAGAAGGAAACAGAAAGGCTTCTTCAAATTATATTCCACAGCAGAAAGAATCTCTAGAGTTACAAAATTAATTGAAAGTTACAGGGAATTCATAATCTCATTGTGTTTGTTGTTTGTTGACTTTTGGGTCCTTCTCACCCAGGAAGACATCAACCCTGCATCTCTCACTGGTGAGCTCTTCCTGAGGCCTCCATTTTGAGAAGGAACCCAGGCAGGTCATCATTCATTTCCATCCTAGCTCTGCTTCTTGGAGAAGCATGACTTACGAAGAAATCTCATATCTTTTTTTCAGCTCCTTTTAATATATTGTTTTCCCTCATTAGAAAGGCAAGGGACCGTCTTCTTTATATTTTTCTCCTCTGTCTGTCTCTCTCTCTCTCTCTCTCTCTGTGTCTCTGTTTCTATCTGTTTTGTGTTCCTTTCTCTCTCTCTCTGTCTCTCTGTCTCTGTCTCTCTATCCCTCCCTACACACACTTCTCTTCCCCTGAGGCAGCTCTTTCCCTTTTAATTCAACTCCTCCAGTAACAGCTACCCCATTGCTCAGATGAATAGAAAGATACTAGCTCCTTTTCCACATCTTGAAAGGCCCCTCTCTTCCAAGGGGAAGGAAAGAACACAAGCAAGATGTATTGCCATCTCTGACATTAATTTGTTGAACATATGAACTCATGGTTTGCAACTGATTGGCACTAAGCACAACCCTCCATTTAACTCTTTAGACATTTCAGGCAGATATCTTTCTACTTTAGCAGGAAGATAATCGTTAAGGGGTAAGAATTACCTTTTTAGTATGTCAATACAGTTATAGCTTAGCAGCCAATTTAAAGACTTTTTAATTACCATACAGTATAATTCCCCTGAGTCCTCATGGCTCACAGGAGTCAGTTAGAGGACATTTGTATATGATAAGATCTAACAGGGTTGGGGCCAAGATGGTGGAGTAAAAGCAAGGCCTTACTTGAGCTCTCCATCAAACCCCTTCAAATACCTATAAAAATTACTCTAAACAAATTCTCAAGCTACAGAACCCACAAAATTACAAAGTAAAACAAATCTCCAGCCCAAGACAAACTGGAAGGTTGACAGGAAGGGTATATCACACCAGGCTGGGAACAGAGTACAGTCTAGCATGGGCCGTGCCAGCACAGTCAAGGCTAGAGCAGGCCTCAGGGGACTGAATCACTGGTAGCTGTGGCAGGTACCAGATTTTTCAACCCACAAACACCAAAGACAGCAGAGAAGGTCAGTGGGAAAACTCTGTGGGACATGAGTGAAAGAAGACCAAGCTAAGGCTGAGGTCTAGCCCTAGCCCTGAAGTAGTGGAGGTGGTGGCAACAGCAGCAGCTGCTTCCAGATTCCTGGACCCACAGACAGTTGAGGATCCAGCAGTTGGTATAAAACACCTGAAACCTGGGACAGTACACCCACTCCCAGCACCAACCCCACCTCCACTGGAAGCAGAATCCTACCTTGACAAAGAGTTAGAAATTCAAGTATTTGGCAGGGGATATGAGCAAACAGCATAAAAAAAACTCAGGTTATAGAATCTTACTTAGGTGACAATTGAATGTATATGTTATTCCCTCCTTAAGCCAAATCTGATTAGCATAAGGTTCACTCATTCCCTCTCATCTCCCTCATTTTCCCTCCATTGTGAAACCTTTGTCTTACCTCTTTTATATGAGATAATGTATCCCATCCTATCTCTCCCTTTCTCTTTCTCCCAATATAGTCCTCTTTCACCCATTAATTTTATTTTTAGGTATCATCCCTTCATATTCAACTCACCCTGTGCCATCTATCCATCATCTATCTATCTATCTATCTATCTATCTCCTCCAACTACCCTAAAGGTCTCCTGAATTACAAATATAATCTTTCCATGTATAAATGTAAACGGTTCAATTTTAATAAGTCCCTTATGAATTCTCTTTCCTGTTTACCTTTCGTACCTCTCTTGATTCTTGTATTTGAAAGTCAAATTTTCTATTCATCTTTATTTTCATCAAGAATGCTTGAAAGGCCTCTATTTCATTGAAAATCCATTTTTTTCTCATGAAGTATTATACTCAATATTGTTGGGTAGGTGATTTTTAATCCTAATTCCTTTGATTTCTGGAATATCATATTCCAAGCTTTCTTATCCCTTAATGTAGAAGCTGCTAGATTTTGTGTTATCCTGCTGGTGTTTCCACAATACTCAAATTATTTCTTTCTGGCTGCTTGCAATATTTTCTCCTTAACCTAGGGACTCTGGACTTTGACTACAATTTTACTAGGATCATTTCCCTGGTGTCATGGTCCTCTTCAAGAACAAAAACTATGCCTTCTGTGAATAAAAATAGGAGCTACGCCACTAGGGCAGCTATGTCAATTGGGCAACACAGATCTTTCTTTCTTCCTTCCTTCCTTTCTTCCTTTATTTTCTTCTTTACCTTCCCCCTGTCCACATAGGGTGTCATGCACTTACCTGCCATGCTCTGCCCAAAGGAACATAAATTTTGATTGCTGAAACCTTTTTTTTCCACTCAAGGACCATGCCTTAAACCTACACCACTCTGGCTCCCATTTATTGACCAATAATAAGTTTCAGGCCAAGTTTTACTTGGTCATTGTTTGGGCCCTGATTGTTTCTTTTTTTTGCCAGAAATGCTGAGAGTCTATGCCTTCCAGAATGATTGTTTTCTTTTTAATCAGGTAAAGATGACATTCTCTGCCTCATTTCTTACTGAGTGCTTAATCACCAAATGGGCACTACCTTAGTCAAACTGAGACCTGTCAAAGACCTTAGCTTAAAAAAGATATGGTTTCCCACTGAAGCCAGGACCATCTCAAGTCATCCTGATCCATATCTCACCACTGTACCCAGATGGTTCCTGGAGGAGCAAATGAGGCTGGTGCTGTTGCACAGTGCTCCCAGATTTAAATCCAATTCACCTATATGTCACAGTGCCATCTGCCTGACATCATGGTCCTCTTCAAGAATGAAGACAAACAAGAGTCTACCTGGGAACATACTATATCTCCCCTAAGAGTGAACAATAAAGAGGTAGTTTAATAGATAGAACATGAGCCTTGGAGTTCAAAAGACCTGTGTCAAATCATCCTGAGCAAGTCTCTTAACCTGTCTGTGTGTCTCAGTTTCCCCATCTGCAAATGGGGAAAATAATGGCACCTACATTCCAGGGTTATTGTGACAGCCAAATGAGAAAATTTATTTAAAGCATATTGCAAGTTTCAAGTGCTGTATCAATACTTATACTTAATTGTTATTATCTCCTTGAAGGACATGTCACTTATATAGTACTCAACTTTGAGGCTTATTTCTCATGCTTTTTCCTTTCCTTCTGATCTGAGGAGTTATAAATGCCTTCTCTTCACTCAAATTATCACCTGCTTCTCTATTTACTTGTTATATCCCTCAAGTAGGATATAAATCCCTGGAGGGCAGGCTTTTTTCATATTGTCTTCTTACCCTTGCTCCCTAACCCAGAGCCTGGCACAAAGTAGATGCAATCATAAATCCTGGCTGGATTAAAAGAGATTAGAACCTATCAGATGATATGCAGAAGTGAGCTCCATTCTCTGTCTCCTCTACCCTTTGCTGATATCCAGTGCCTTACCTGTCTTTCGTTCCACATATAAAAATTCATGGCTTTGCCTAAGAAAATAAAGTTTATTTATTAATTGCTTACATCTGTAGGTAGCATCGTGGATGGAATGTCCTGCCTGGAGTCAGAAAAATCTGAGTTTAAATCCAGCTTCAGACATTTACTTGCTGTGTGATCCTGGACAAGTCACTTACCTCTGTTTGCCCCAGTTTCCTCATCTGTAAAATGAGTTGGAGAAGAAAATGGCAAGTCACTCCAGTATCTTTGACAAGAAAAAAAACAAATGGAGTCATGAAAAGTTGAAAGTTTCAGTTGAAAGAACTGAACAGCAACATTAGCTAGGCATTTTGACCTGTTTCTTAAAGCACTGTGTCTTTTTTCTGTCTCCACACCCTTTAAAACACATTTAAATGGTAGGTTTTCTCCCTATATAGAAACTCTCCTAGGTAGTATTTAAAAATTAAACTGGTTATCTCTTAAAACTAGTAGAGGAGATTATTTATTACTTTGGGCTTATAGATTCCTTTCTTGGATCTACATAATTATCTTGAACCTTTTCTTTCAAAATTTAGCTTCTAATTATTGTTTATTTTGTTCTTTTATAGGAACAAGTGGCAGTAATTCACAAATACTCATAGGTTATTCCTGGGACAACTGAATGTGTCATAACTGATCAGATATTTCCATTTCAAATAGAACATATTGTCCTTTGCCCAGTTTAAAAAACTGTCTTGTTGGTAAAAATAAATAAATATGTAAGGTTTTTTTGGGTCTGTTTAAGGGTGATATGTTTTGGAACCTTCATCTGAGGGTATTTTATACGTAAATGTATATGTATGTCCGTGTATAATAATTCTACATTGTTGTATAAAACACGAGTTTTGCCTGATACCATTAAACTAAACTGTGAAGGTTGATAAAACTATGAATTACAGAGAGGTACAGAAAGAAAAGAACTTATTGTGGAAAGAGCATTGACCTAAGAGTCAAAAGACTTCCAGTTCTTCTGCTTATAACCAGTATTACATTGGGCAAGTCACAACCTCTCTGGGACTGTTTCCACATTTGTAAAATGAGGGCATTGGGGTCAATGACTTCTGAGCTCCTTCCCAATTTTAAAATCCCATCATTCGCCTAATGTGTATGTCCTTGGCTTAGGTGCTGATATCAGGGTGGTGACCAGTAATAAAGGTTGCATCACTATTAAGCAAATCTGCTAGGTCATAGGAAAAAGCCATTTGTATAAGTATAGGCCTATGACATCACTGATCATGTCAGTTTCTCAGGAATGCAGATCTTGATTGGGGTTGACAGAGGGTGGGGGAGGAAATGAGTCTCCTACTATTTTCCAACCTTTCCTGATCACTATGCTTCAACTTAGAGCTTCCTAACTTGTTCCACTCCCTAAGTATACTTGACGTCCTGGGTTTGAGATCTGTTAGACTTGATCCCTAACTAACTGTCTCTTTCATCCCTCTCTTGCCACTATAACTAAATGCTTAAATCTGGCAGTAGCCTTCTTATACGCCTGCTATCACATAATCCAATTCATGAATGGATGTCTCTATTCATATCTGTTCATATAGCAAAAGAGAATAAACAAATTCAAATTTAAAAATAATGTCCCAGTGCTAGGTAGCTAGAAATGGTGAGGCCCCAATTTTCTAAGCTATTAGCTAATTTTCTGTCTGTAGTTTTCTCAAGTCTAATTTAGCTAAGGATTCTCTCTAGGCCTAAATCATCTAACTCTCCAATGAGTCCCCAAAAGAACTGTCTCTTCTCTGGAAAAGGACAGTCAAGCTGATTTGAAATTTTGTTACCTGGGTGTTCTATGTTGTATTCATTGGTCAATTCTACAATCTCATCCTCATTCACAGTCAGTCAGGAAGTCTCTTATCTGTATGATAGGTTTGGGGGTATTCTGCCTGCTTTTCCAACTAATCATTGGCTAAAGGAAATATTCAGTCATTTTACAGTTGCATCAGACTTTTTTGTGACTCCATTTGGCGTTGTCTTGGCCAAGATAATGGAGTGGTTCCCCATTTCCTTCTCCAGCTTAATGTACAGATGAGGAAACTAAAGAGTTAAGTGACTTGCCCAGTTAGTAAGTATTTGAGGCCAGATTTGATCCCAGTTCTTCCTGAATCCAGGTCTGGCATTCACCACTATGTCACCTAACTGTAATTCTATGGGGAAAGTCTATGGGAAAAGTTTTTGAGATTACCTGTTCTGATAGTAATATCGTAGGTCCATGTTTAGGGATCATAGTCAATAAATTCAATTCAATTCAACAAACACTGAAGACATTCATCTAAGTCAAGTTGAAATGTATTGATGAACTACCTACTATGTGCCAGCTACTGCCCTAACTTAGCAAACACAAATAAAAATTAGCTCCTTGAAGGCAGAGATGACTTTTGCCTCTTTGTATATTCCCACAGCTTATAGCACAATGCTTGGGATTTGTTGTTTAGTCCTTTCAGTCATGTCTGACTGACTCTATGACCTCCCTTGGGATTTTCTTGGCAAGCACTGGAGTGGTTTGCCCTTTCCTTCTATAGATAATTTTACAGATGAGGAACTGAGGCAAAAAATATTAAGTGACTTGCCCAGGATCACACAGCTAGGAAGTATCTGAGGCCAGATTTAAATTCAGGAAGATGAGTCTTCTTGACTCTAGGCTAAATATTCTATCTACTTTGCCATTTAGCTGTCCCAGTCTGGTGTGTAATAAATAAATGTTTATTGACTTACTGACTAAAACAATAAACAAAACAAAAACAAATAATAGTTTGTGTCCTCCAGGAACTCACATGAGATTGAACTCTGTTACTCATACTGTCAGAGTGTGAGCTTGGGAGAGTCCTTCAGCTCACCTAACCTTTGCTTTTACCATCTGAAAAATTAATTGACAAACCTAGTTCTTCCGTGTCCCTGTTTGGGCTCAGATTCTATCTTACAAGCCAAGTTTTCTGTCTCCTGGGTAGTTCTGGGATTCTTCTACTATTCTCCCTTTAGGCACATTCTTTCTCTTTGGTGATTTTAAAGTTGAAGTGGTACCACCTGGCACCTGTTCTAAGGTCTGCCTTATGAGAACCATTTTATTCTGTTTTTTAAAAGTTTTTTAAAAAGCCAATAAAAATAAAAAATAGGAATAAAATTTTAAAAAGTTAAGCCAAAGAGATTTTCAGTTATCTATTCACTGGTAATAACAGGTGATTTAGAGAGTTGTTTACCTCTAAATTCTCCCTGGGACACTAATAATATATAATTAACAGAGTAGTTACTGATCTGCTTTCCTCATTGAGAGTTCTCATACTGACGAAAGCATACATCTCAATGCTGTTCTTTTCTCCCTCTCCTCCCAAGATACATGTGTGTATTATATTACTTTAGAACGTAGTCTTCTAGACTTTATAGGGCAGATATCATTTAATGTGTGTGTGAGCATATGTTCTGTATAACATATGAGAAATCCTCAAAAATTAAGACAGAACAATGGTGCAGATTGTTTAGACTAGTCTCCTTTGCCCATGTCAATAGAGACAGTGTCATTGATGAATATTCATGAGTTTAGCTCTTGAGTCCCAAAAAAATCTTTCCAACCTCTGTGCTTACTTTTATCTGCTTACTTTAAGATTAGTACCAGTCATAAGCCCTGGGGACGCAATGACAAAAATAGTTTCTGCTTTCGGTGAGCTTATTGAACACATACTGAGCCCACTCTCACTTTAGAGTACTCTTCCAGTATTTATGGTAAAATTAATAAGAGAGTATGAGATTACGGAGATGGGCTTGGAGTCTTTTCTGATTCTCAGCTAGGCAGGCCCTAAAGCATCCCAAGCTCTCCAAGCTCTCATCTCATAAAGCTTCTTTCAAGACCTTCATGGAGTTTGGTTCCATGGGAAGCCCTTGTGGGTTAAGACCAATTCAGGCAGAACTTTTGGCTTCATTGATCAGAGATTCACTGAATAAACTTTGTCTTCCCCAGACCCATCCCTAAGAGGAATGTTGGCATATCCAGAACAAATTATGCAGGCTCCCTAATACATGCAACGATCTAGAACTGGTCAAGGCCTCAACTAAGTTCAATTTCTGAAATTTTATGGCACATGCATGCTGCTTCACTGTCCTTGATCAGGACCAAAAAGGTCTCAGGGAAAGCAATGAATAAGAGAGAGAACACACCACCCCTGAATTCTAACAGATCCTTTGTGCATAGCTGCTTCCCACTAGAGGCTTGCAGGTTATTATTTTTTCAATTAACCTTGTATGTGGCTTAAGGTCTGTGAGTGTGACTGAATCTTTGTCCCTTGAATTCCCTGAACCTCTTTGATAAGAGTGGACCACAATATACAGACAACCCACTTCACTTTCAGCTGTTGAATGTATTTGGCTTATGATCAAATTTCTGTTTTTCTCTTTGTTCTGAAAACTACTAACATGAGCTACTATTCTTTTCTTTCTCTTTTTCATATAGAGGTTATATTGTTCTAGGCCAGAGTCCTTGAATTTACCACTGCAGAAACACGGCAGTGATTATTTCTTGTTTTAATTTCCTTTTCGTTTGTAACGGTGAGAAAATTACCCAAACAAGCTCCCTCTATTTCTATCTCTCTCTTCTCATTAAACTAATGAGGAGTTAGAACTGTGACTCATCCTCTCTTGCTTCTGATAACCTGGCAACAAATAGCTTGTTGTTTTTTGTTATTTTAGTTTTCGGGGATTTTTTAAAATGGGGACAAGTCAAGGGAGTTTATAATGTGGGAATGTAGCATCTGTCCATATATTAGTGGATCTGGTCAGAAGCAGCCAGTCTTTATGTAACTCCCTAGATTATATCAGGCATGTTTGCTCTTTTTCTTCATCAAAAAGTTTTGTTGAGTGAATGTACTATAAAAACGTTGGCTGAGAAACTGAGGCAAGTGCATAATCTGTTTGTATATTTTTTAAGTTAAGTTATATTTATTTCCTATTTGGACCCCAGGGAAGGAAAAACAGAATAAAACAAAAGAGGTCTTTGTAAAAAATAGGTACAGTGAGCAAACCTAATTCTATGACTAAAATGTATGTTTCATTCTGTATCTTGATTCCATAATAACTCCTGACAAGGAGATAGGTGAGTAACTTGCTTTATCAGTGGTCCTGTGGAATCATAACTGATTGTTGTGTTGATCACAGTTCTGATAGCTTTCAATGTTTGTTTTACAATGTTATTATATGAACATTTCTCCTCCTACTCATTTACTCTGCATCAGTTCATGCAAGTCTTCCCAGGTTTCCCCGAAACCATCCTCTTCATAATTTTTTACAAGACAATAGCATTCCATTATATTATTTGAAACAAGTATTCTAAGAAGCTCAAGGTAAAAGGTTTGGTGGGTGGCTCTGTAGTGCGTGACCCAGTATTTACTTGGCATTCTGAAGAAAGTTGCATTCTGTTCCTATCTACTACTCAGTTCTTCCAGGTCTTTTCTGATCACCTGTACTTACTGCCATAGTGTAATCTTCACAGATCCATAGGATCATAATTCATCTTTAAAAATAAAAGAATTGTATGAGAATATCTCTAAAACCCTTTCTGTCTCTGTAACTATGATATATGAAATAAAAGCTTGTTGGTCTAGTTGACTAGTCACAGGCTTTGGGAATCAAGTAAAAGTTTCCCTGCCAGAAAAATTTCAATGAAGTGAGTTATTCAGTGGAACAAATGACACACATTTTTAACATGTGCAAGGTCAGTTATGTTGCTGTTACACCTAGAGCTCACAGGATGCTCAATTCAGGACAGACGTCAAAGCTGAGCAATTCACCTTTCCAGGCATATTACAGGATTTTCTCATTAATTTTTGTTTGGTTGGTTTGGATTGTTACTATACTGATACTGGTGTAGGGAAACTATATTATATGAAAATGGTAACACTCTACTAATACAGGGCATCACCTGATGTGCAGTGCATAGTCTTAGAAAATTGTCTGAGGCAATGAGAGGTTAAATGACTTACCCAGGGTAATACAGGCAGAGGGAGGATGGACTGTTTTTATATATACTTTTAAATTTATTATTATATATAATAATTTTATATTATATTTATTTATATTATTTATCATATATAATAATTTTATATTATATTTAAATATATCATTTAATGATATTAAATTTAAACTATATATTGTATATAGTGTGATAATGAATACGCACAATAGTTTCCAGTTAACTATATTACAGAATATTTACACAAAGATCCTACATAAAATAATAATAACATACAGCTCACATGTGCAAAGCTCTTCATATACAGCATTTTAATCTGACTTTCACAACAATATTGAGGTAGGTGCTATCATTACCTACAGTTTTTAGATGAGAAAACTAAGGCACAGAGAAATTACGTTACGATAACTGACTGTTATGGTGTTAGAGTACTTTGCATATGTTGTTTCATTTGTTCCTCACAATTATCTTGTGAGCTTAATGCTATTACTATTTTCATTTTACGGATAAGGAAAACAAGACACAGAGCGATAGGTCAAACAACAGTAAGGGTCAAACACCTAGTAAGTGTCTGTGGCAGAATTTGAACTCATGTTTTCCTGATTTCAATTCAGCACTCTATCCTCTGACCCATTGTGCTGCCTAGAACCTAAGACTTCATATTCTCAGGTCATTGTTTTTTCTCAGTAAACTGTAATTTCTCAATCAAAAGACAATCCCTTTAATTCCTGTAATTGATTTATATCCTATTGCTTCATATTTGACTGAGGAAATAGAAGTTATTCATCGTGAACTCTCTGCTTTTCCCTTTTCTTAATCTCACAACCACTTGACATCATTCCCCATTCTTTCTAGTCTCTCCAAGGATAACTCCTTTCTAAATGTAATCTTGATTGAATTCTTTTCCAGCTTTCTGACAGACTGATCCCTCAATCATCCACCCTCTCACTAATCTTTCATTTCTTTTCTATTGACTCTCTGCTGTCTACAAACATACTCTAGTCTCCCCTTTCTTAAAAAAATAACCTTCACTAAACCCTACCATCATCTAAGTGTATAACATATCTTTTGTGCATTTCTCAGCTAAACTACTAGAAAAACTACCCTTCTGCACAGGACTGTAGACTCCTGTCTGTATTCATTGCTTCTATTTCCTTTCTCTTTATTCCGCTTTGCAGTCTTGTTTCTGATCTAGTCACTAAGCTAAAATTGCTCTTTCCGAAGTTATTAATGATCTCTGAATGGCCAAATCAATAGTCTCTGCTCATTTCTCATTCTTTTTGACTTCTCTGTAGCATCTGACACTATTGATAACTCTTTCTCTGGATTTCTGTGATATACTTTCTTGATTCTCTTTCTTTCTGTACTGACTGCTTCTCTTCCTCAACTCCATCATCCATCTCATGCTCTTTAACTACAGATGTATCGTAGACTCAATCCTGGGTACTTTTCCCTCCTTTCTCTATTTTTTCACTTAGTGCTCTCATCAGCTCCTAACGATTCAATTATCATCTCTCTACAGATAATTCCCAGATTCATCATGGTCCCTTTCCTAAGTTCTAATCCCACATCAACAACTGCCACTTAGATGTTTCAAACAAGATAGCCCCTACATACTTTAAGCTCAACACATTCCAGAATAGAGCTAATTTCCTTTGACCTGAACCCCTGAACCCTTTACAACATACCCTTCTTTTAAACTTCCTTATTACTGTACAGTTACCTGGTTTACAATGCTAGTTTTGTCCTCTTTTTCTCACTTTCAAGGCCCCCCAGACTCAATTGCCCAGTATTGTCATTTCTACTTCCATAACATGCATGTGCATCTCCATTTCTCTTTAATTAAACAGTCATAGCCCTAGTTCAAGCTATCATGATCTCTACCTAGAACCTGCACAACAGATTCTTATTTGGTCTCCTTGTACCCTAACCCATCCTCTACACAGCTACCAAAGTCATTTTCCTGAATTACAAGTCCAACTATGTCCCTTTCCTACTAAATAAATTACCTCTAGACTCAAACATAAACTCTTCTGCTTGACATTTAAAGTCCACAACTTAAACCCCAACATGCTTTTCCATCTTTATGACACATTATTTTCCTTCCTCCATATGAGACCCAGCCAAATTGACCTCATTACTTACACCTGAAACTCTATCTCTGCCCTTTATATCTTTATAGTGGCTCTCTCCTATGTCTAGGAAACACTTCCAACTTTTCTCCATCTCTCAGAATCCCTAATTTCCCTAGACTCAGTTCAAATACCACTTTCTAAATGAAGCCTTCGCTGATCTCCTCAGCTACTATTACCTACTCTCCATGTTAAATCTACTTTGTATCTCTGGGGCATATATCTAGGTGACATAGTGAACGCAGTAGTATAATACAGTCCAAAAAATCTGGGATCAAATCTTGTAGACATTTATTATTTATATAACCTTGGACAAATCATTTCATGCCTGTCTGCCTCCGTTTCCTCATCTAAAAATTGGGGGGAGCACTTCACAGGGTATTTGTGAAGAAAAGATGATATAATTTAGGTAAAGTGCTTTGCAGAGCTTAAAGGCCCCCACAAAGATTAGTTTCTAATAATTATTCCAATAACTACACGTGTTCACATTGATTCCCATTCTAGCCTAGCACCTCCTTGAAGGGAATGTTTCACTTTTTTCTTTTTACCGCCAGTGTCCAGAAGGGTGCCTCATGCTTAGCAGGAGCTTCAACCATGTTTACTGATGGATGGATGGCTGTTGTTATATGAAGTTTTAACTGAAAAAAATCTAAGGGCATAATGTCTCAGAAGAGGAAAAGAAAATATGACCTCCCTCCTAAAACTGCCTTCTGCATCGATTTTATGATATTCTGTCCTTATACGTGTACAAATTATCTCTTCTTTTGTCCTGTAAACTCCTATAAAAAAACTGTTTGATTTTTGTTTTGTGTCCTCAGTGCCTTGGCACAAATTGGAATTTAATAAATGATTGTCAATTTGTGGTTAATTTGTTAAAAGACTTTGACAGAATATGGTCAGTAGAATTCTCTATTGTAAGAGATTAGCAAAAATCCCTATAAACCACAATACTGTGGGTTTTCAAGAGTCAGGGGCAAATTATTTTCTCCTTTGCCTTGCTCTCTACCCTATAACTCCTGAAGAGGAAAAGAAATCATATTTCCTGAATGAGTCAGGGGCCAGAAAGTGTAATAAACAGATCAATGGTCAAATGCTTCTTGGCAAATTCTAGAAGTAAAGGAAATAATACGCCAATCCAACATCCATACCACAATTCCCATAAGAAGATTCTGGAGTGGGTGTAAGTTTTCCTGATCAATAGTGCATTAACTGGGGAAGGAAGAAATTCATA
>JAQQSK010009379.1:0-13110 GCA_028658325.1 Potorous gilbertii | reverse complement strand
TTTTGTAGATGAGGAAATTACGGCTAAGTCTAAGGTGGGAAACTGAAGCATAGGTGACCCTCTAGATCCACAAGTTGGCCTTTTGAGTAAATTCAACCTTCTGAAGTTTCCCCATCCCTGAGCTAAGTGAACAAACAATTATTAAGTAAGGAACAGCTACTGTGCTAAGCAATGAGGATGCAAAATAGAGGAAGCCCACACATTGATTGACCCTTTTACAAGTTCATTGATTAGCCTTGATTCTGCTTGTACATTCTTATCAAAGGAGATATCAACATAGGAGCATAGAGGGGAGAGGTCTTTTGGATTAGGAATTTATGTGGCCCAGTGGATGGAGCACTAGACCTAGAATCAGGAGAATCTGAGTTCAAATTCAGCCTTAGACACTTACTAGTGAGTGACCCTGAGCAAGTCACTTCTGTTTGTCTCAATTTCCTCAGATACAAAGTGGGGATAATAAGACCTCCTACCATTCAGGGTTATTGTGGAGGCTAAATAAGGTAGTATGTGTAAAGAGATATGTAAGGAGCTTGGTACAGTGCCTAGTATACAGTAAATGCTATGCAAGTATATTAGCTATGGTGATGATGATGATGATGAGCTCATAAAAATGTTGAATGGCGTCATAGGAAAATAGAATAACATGCCTTTACTAGGAGCAGTGACATATTGATTTGATTATAGATCCAGAATTTGAAAACTAGAAATAAAGGGTAGAGAGTGGGGTTGGGTAGAAATGAAGGAGAAGACATTTGATGAGAAGGTGTGAGAGAATAAAGTAAAACATGACTAGGACTGGATCTAAATATAGTATGGGACAAATATACCCACCAATCAAGTCAGAGGGGTCTCATGTCAAAAGTTATAGGGCCGAAAGGGTTAATTCCCCCAGGGAAATTTTATCCTAATAGCAGAAAAGGTACAGGGTGAAAAGGCACTGTGCCTATACTCTCAGGTTATTCTCAGGATTCAGTGAAATATCCAGCTTTTTTTTTTTTTAGAAAACTTAAATAACTTGATCAAGACTGCTCTGCTAATAAAAGTCAGAGCTATGACTGGAATTCAGGTCTTCTCTTTTGAAGTGCAGTGCTATTTTCACTACATACAACATCATTTGTTTGTTTCCAATTACTCCCAACACTGGCCACTATCAACTGGCAGCGTATTTCCTAATAGAATATTCCTACCATTCCTACTAGAGTAAATCAACAGTAATTCTTGGGCCTACATTCCTTAATCCTTCCCTCAGTCTGGTCCTACTTCCACACCCAGAACTTCCTTCCCTGTCTGGGATCTCCTCACCCTGGAATATCTCACCTCCATGCCAGCCTCTTTCTTCCATTAATGAGCTGTTTGTGGTACCTCCATTTTGAGGAAGGACCCGTGTGGACCAGCCTTCATTCCCCTCCTGACTGAGATTCTGACTTTCTGAATTTCAGCACCACACCCTCTAGTATAGGCCTGCTGTAGTGAACATCTTCCTCTCTCCCCTTCTTTAGAATGTAAGCTCCCTTAGTGTAGAGAGCACTGTTTGAATCCATATCCCCAGTATCTAGCAAAGTCTCTGGCACACTTGCTTGATAAATATTTATTGCTTGATTGTTACCTTCCAGGTCAGAACCCTATAAAAACTCACGAGTTACTAGCTGAGATGGTGCCCCATTACCTAGATAGCTCCAGTGGGTAAAGCTCAATTCGATTTGGGGGTCTATCACTTTCCTGACTGCTCTTCAAGTTGTAAGTTTCCTCAATAATACTGACTTGTTTTGCTGTCCTGTATGCTCCACATTCCCTTGTGCGAGACCTTTGTATCCCAGCCTTCAAAAGTGTGCTTTAAGTCACAGCACGGTATAATGGCTCAAGTACTTGCCTTGGAGTTCCACAAGACCAAGGTTCAGGTCCTACTTAAGATACTTACTAGCTAGGTAACCCCAAGGCAAGATAACCATGATAACTCACTCAACTGCCTGAACCTCTATTTCCTAAACTACACTAAAGAGATTGGATTACATTGGTTTTAAGTTCCCTTCTACCCCTAAATCCATCATTCTATGATGTCAAGCTTCAAAAGTTAAAATAATTCCCCCCCAATAAGACAAAGCTCTAAGTCATAGAAGATGCGATACAGTAAAAAGAATGCTGGATTTAGAATCAGGAAATACCTGGGTTTGAATTTTACCTTAGATACTTACTAGTTGTATGACCAGAACCATAGCTGGGTTAGGGCAACTGAATCTTTGTTCTAAGGCACAGATATGTTGGGCACTTTGGGCTCTCCTCCAGTCAAATGTCCACATATCCTCTGCCAGCTCTGAGGATCCTCTCTATGGTGAAAATGCCCATACCCTCTATCACAGACCAGACTTCTACCTAATATTGCCCTGTCACCATTTTACTACCCTTTACAGACCCACATTTCTGCAATGCCACACTCACACATTTATGTACTGGATGTCTTCTTCATCATACCTGCCTTCTCCCATTGGTTGTATGGCAGGAACTTGGGTAAGACTCTGAAGCACAAGTTTATCACTCCACACTTGTCAAACATTGCTGGTCTCCCTTCTCATTTGAATCTCCCCTATACAACAGAATTGCTAGTAGCTGCTCTTGTATATGACTCTGCTTAAGTCACCTTAGTAGATCTATTCTTTGTCAAGGTTGTCACCAAGTAGGAGGGAAGAAAAAGGCATTTTCCTACTGTATAATATTTGTCTAGTCTTATTACAGATTTTGAGGATGAATGAGAGAAATTGAAAATTTAAAAATGGGAAAAGGGAAAGGTAGAGTGGAGTAAATTAGCTGACATAAAAGAAGTATGAAGGAGCTTTTACAGTGGAGGGGAAGATGAGGAAAGAGGAGAGTATGTAAAACTTACTCTCATTGATTCACACAAAGAGAGAATAACACACTTATTTGGGTATAGAAATCTATCTTATCATAAAGGAAAGTAGGAGGGGAAGGGGATAAAATAAGGGGATGGGAATGGTGGTGATAGAGGGGAGGGTAGATTGGGGAGGTAAAAGTCAGAAGAAAAACACTTTTGAGAAAGGACAGAGTGAAAGGAGAGTAGGATAAATGTGGGGGGGATAAGAAGGAGGGAAATACATAGTAGTAACTGAAAAAAATTTATAGTAAATTTCTCTGATGAAAACTTCATTTCTCAAATATATGGGGAACTGAATAAATTTTAGAAAAAAGAATCTTTGCTCAGTTGATAAATGGTCAAAGGATATGAACAGGAAGTTTTCAGATAGATATCAAAGTTGTCTATAGTAAAATAAAAAAATACTCTGAATCACAATTGATGAGAGAAATGCAAATTAAAACAACTCTGAGCTACCATCTCATACCTAGCAGATTGGTTAATATGACCTAAAAGGAAAATGATAAATGTTGGAGGGGTGTAGGAAAATTGAGACACTAATGCACTGTTGGTGAAACTGTGTACTAATTCAACCATTCTATAGAACAATTTGGAACGATGCCCAAAGAGTTATAAAACCATGCATATCCTTTGACTGAGCAATGCCACTACTAGGTCTGTATTCCAAAAAAATTAAATAAAACTAAAAGAAAAAGAACCTATGAGTACAAAAATATATATAGCAGCTTTTTTTGTAGTGGCAAAACATTAGAGAGTGAGGGGATGCCTATCAGTTGGGGAAAGGCAGAACAAATTGTTGTACATGATTATGAGAATACTGTTTTATCATAAGAAATAATGAGCAAGATGCTTACAGAAAAACCTGCAAAGATTTACATGAATGGATGCAAAGTGAAATGAGCAGAAGAAGAACACTGAACACAGTAGCAATGTTGTGTAAAGATTAACTGTGAATGACAGCTGTTCTCTGCAGGAAAATGGTCCAAGTCAGTTCTGAAGGACTTATAACAAAAACTGCTATCCAGAGTCTGAATGCAGATCAAAGCATACTTTTTTTCTTTCTTTATTTTTCTTGGGTTTTTTTGTCTATGTTTTCTTTTACAACATGGCTAACATGGAAATAAGCTTTGCATAACTGCACATATACAACCTATATTAAATTATTTGCTTCCTCAATGAGAGGGGGCTGAGTAGGGGGAGCATTTAAAATTCAAACATTAAAAAGAAAGAATTTTTGGCATTATTTTTACATGTAATTGAGGAAAAATAAAATATTAAATTTTTAAAATGGGGATTTAGGTTGAGTTTTTTCAGAAAGATAGACAGGTTTAATAAATTTTCTTCATACTCATGAGGAAAAGACTACGATCTTGAGAAAACCCTGCGCTCATGAGGATTCACTTGCATTTCTCTCAAAGTGTAGGTGAAGGGAATTTCTTATCATTCTACTCTCCATTGGCAATGAAATATATGCATGTTAGGGACATGTTGTCACAAAGTCTGAGGAGAGAATGAAGCACATTATTTTCTGAACCTAACCTTCTATGAAAAAAGGGAGGGAGGGAGGGAGGGACAGACAGACAGAGGAGGAGAAGGAGGAGGAGAAAGAGGAGGAGGAGAAGAAGAAGAGGAAAGAGGAGAAAGAGGAGGAGATGAAAAAGAAGGAGGAGAAGGAGTAAGAGAGAGCCAGAGAAAGAGAAAGGATCCTGTTGCTATGGAAATGGTAAACCTCAAAACAGATACTCCTAAGAAGCAGACTTGGGGAAGCTTCTCACTGTTTGTAGAGTAAGAACTCTCCTTCTTTCCAAAAGAGCCTAAAAGTCCCACAGCCAGTGACTTCACTTTAGGGAGAAATTAAAGGCTGAAGAAACTAAAGATAACCAGGGTAACAATGGGTCTAAGGGAGGGCAGGTCAAGTGATACCAGCTAACCAGCACACTTAGCAAGAAACAACATGGGGCTATCAACAGAGGCTCTACAGAACAGAGGTGTGAGTACCTAATTCATATCTGTTCTGTTCAATGTAGGCCCTTTCATGTGCAAGCTCTGCACTTGTTCACCCTTCCCAGTGACGTTATCAGAGTATGCCCTATATTTAGAGGGTGCTTTTCACTGTTAAAAATCTTCTTCCTATGCTCCTCTAGTGAATGCCTTTACTTTACACTCTACTTGACTCCTTAAATGTAAATGCAGCCATTGGGGCTTGTGAGCTTTTCTGGAGGACATAGAGAATTTTGAACATGTGGTAAGCATCCTCTAGGAAATTCAATCTGAAAGCACAAGTAGCCAAATGAATCACTAAATGACTCAATAGAATGATTAAGAAAGCTACATTAGAGCCAGAGTGTCTTAACCTAGGGAGTTCTGCTGTACCGTGTCCTGACAATACCATACTTAGAGAATTGTGTGTAGTTTTAGGCATCACATTTTAAGAGAGTCATCAATAAGCTGAAGAGGGTGAAGGAGAGAAAACAAAGATGTGAAAGGGCTTTGAGATAATGCCATAATGTAAAGATCAGTTGAAAGAATTAAAATTTTTAGCTGATGAAGAAGAGACAGGGAAGATATGATTACTGGTAGCTATTACCCAGGATTTGAAGAGCTATCATGTGAGAAATGGATTAGATTTGTTCTATTAAGGTATGTACTTCAAGAGGGTAAGGATTATTTCATTTTTGTTTTCATACCTCTAGGACCCAGCCAAGTACCTGAACATAGAAGGACCTTACACGTTCTTGGTGACTGAGAAGCTCATTGATGCTACTTGACCTCAGATGATGGAACTAGGAGAAGTGCTTGAAATTTGGAAAAGGGCAGATTTAGTGTTGACTCAAGGAAAATTTCCTAACATTTAGAGCCATCCAAAAGTGGAATGGACTGCCTCAGGAAGAGGTAGGTTTCCCTTATTAAAGAGCTTCAAGGTAAAACTGGGTGATGACTTTGGAGGGTTTATGAAGCAGATTTTTATTCAGGTACAAGTTACATTAGGGGACTTCTGGGGTTCCTTTCAAATCTGAGATCCAATGAAAAGGAAGAAAGGAAGAGAGGGATGTGGGGGACAAGATAAGGAATAATAAGAGATTAAAGGAAAGAAGGGAAGAAGGGAGGGATAGATGAAGGAACAGAGTAAGGGAAAATGAGAGAAAGGAGAATGGGAGGAGGTAGGAGGTTTTACATTTATTTCTCTTCAGATACAATGCAGATTTGGTTTTTTTTTTGACATATTTTTCTCCCTCAAGGTCCTATACCTGTTGGAGAATGAAGAAATTAGCACACAAAAATCATAGTGACTCGTGCAATGGACTTAAAAACCCTGAACTCAGTTTTCCTTGTTCAAATTCTAACTTCATAAACTCTGCATTCTCTCTGTAACTGTACTATTCAACCTAGCAAAGCATCAGATTTAGTGCTCTTGCAAATGACCTTGCATTAGAAAGCTGTTTTTGTGCTATAAAGATTTTCATGAGTTGAAAAGTTGATGTTGGAGGACATAGAAAACCCTTTAGGTATGTCAAAAAAAGTCTTTCATTATTCAAAAATATGCTGAGCTTTCCTTTAAAACAGCATAGTGGGAACTGTACTGCATCCTAGGACAAACACAATTTATCTTCATCACTCATAGGCAAAGTTGGAATTGTGTATGTTGAAGTGTAAACAGAATGTCAAGGGAGGCAACAACTCGAACATATTGGTCTTTTCCTTTCACATGCATACAACACCCTCCTCCATAGACTGCAGTTCTTGAATACATTCTACACAATATAGAAAGAGGTAAGGACTTACTGATCTTCATGTTTTATAAAACTAAAACACTGAAGAGTATTATAGAAACTCAAGGTATAATAGTGTCTGCTCCCACTGGTTCTGGAATGGAAGTTGGAAAACAAGGCTGAATACTGAAAAAAGACAATGCCTCCTCCAAGAAGGGAACTGGTTGAGGTAATAATCTTGTATAGGTTTCACAATGTGCTAGAAAGGGAGCACAGATTTTCAAGGCTAGGGCAAAGTCTCATTTGCAACTGCTTATTGTTCTGACTGGTTTCTGGGAAAGTAATGGAATTCCTGAGGCAGGAGGGTAAAAGAGGCTTGACTTGGGAAAGAGAATCTTGCCAGAGTGAAGGGCGGTAGAAGCTTCTGCCAGTGAGGTGTGAAATAATCAGGCAAAGTAAGTGAATGAGGTGTACCTCGCAATGGGGAGCCACGGAGAACAGGACTTAGTGGATATGGTTTGAGAATAGCAGAGCAGGATTAGATGGATGCTGGGGTGGAATGATGACTAGAGCAGAAACAATGGGTGTTTATTGGTGAGAAATTTCATTCTATCTCATAAGAAAAAGCTTCCTTCTACCCCATTTGCTTAATTATTCAACCATTTACTTGGAACTAGGGGAAAGAAAGAAAAGAAAGGAAGGAAGGAAGGAAGAGAGGAAGGAAGGAAGGAAGGAAAAGAAAGAAAGAAAGAAAAAAAGAACATCTTACTGTCCCTCTTACTGACTGAGTAAGCCATGAGTGTTTGGAAATTTTATTTCTATGTTTTGCTTTAATTACTACGCTATTCAACCATTGTTTATTGTTTGGCTGTGGGACCAAGGTTTGGATGCATCATTAGGGGTGTATGATTGGAAACTCAGAAAGGAAAGAGATTTGAACTATTGTTTCCCCATTGTCTGCCAGTTAGAAACTCATGTACAAGGGTGAAGAGATCATTTATTGATTATTTTGACAATTTTCCAAAGCAGAGAGAAAACATTCTTTGTAGGTCTCCTTTATGACTAAAGATATTCAATAATCAAAGCAGTGGCTAGCTGGTGCAAGTTGCTACATCTATATATTCTTTGCCAGCTGGATTTGTAAGTATAATGGGGACTTGCAGCATGCCTAGATTATCTAACATAGAGTCACTTTGCTTCTCTGCATTCTCCTATCACCATCCAATGGCTTCTAATGTAGCCAAAACAGGCTATGTCTTTAAAATTGCCAGACTAGAAAAGTTTTGCTCTCTTTCCTATATATTTTTTTCTTGTTTATCTGATAGAGAGGGTAAAGATTGGGTACCATAAACTATGCCCATGAGGGGAGGAACAAGGAGGGGCTTCCTTCTGTTGATATGCCCTTTTTTCCCCTAGCTTCAAGAAATGATTCTGTTCTGCTTTAATTTGACCTCAGTTTCAAGTTCAGGTGGTAAACTCCATTGGACTCAAGAGTTCGAGTCATGGTGAACTTGGAGTTATGATCTAGATGAGATATTGCAGCCAGCCATCCCAGCAGGAAAGCCTTGAGAAGCCAGAGTGCCTGGGACTTGAGCCCAAAGTAGTAGGACGGACTTGGAAATGGAACTGTGCTAAATAGGAACTGAATTTAGCTATGAACCCAATCTTTTACCTTCCCTAGATATTAAAGTAGTATGAGGTAGTGCTTATGCCTCTCATGTGTTATTGAGTATATTTGTTATTATTTCTTTGATGTAGCTCTTCCTTTGTAGAAGCTAACCTGTTATTGGCTAAATGGAATGGGAGTATGGGAATCTGCCCCCTACACTTGAGGAAACACCACAGGAGGAAGTAGGAAAGAATGACAAAGAGCCTAGACACCTCAACCCTCTTCAAGGTAAATTTTAAGTCTAGTGGAGGGGTGAAATAGAATGTACATGGCCTTCAAGCAATAGGGATCAGGACAGTCAGTCTTACATGAAGAAACCAGGCTCCTAAAAGGGAAAAGGGAGTTCTTAGAAAGTTATATTCCAAGGAAGGCTGAAGTCCTGGTGAAGTTCCTTTCACAGAAAGATGGCGAAGTGGGTATTAAAGTAACTGATCCCTCTGCCTGCCTCCTCAGTAGCCTATATATGTGTATATATACAAATATATATATATATATATATATATATATATATATATATACATATACATACATTTATAATGCACAAACATTTTTTCTCCAGTACAATATAAACTTCGATAGTGCAAAAAATTGTTTTTGTCTGCATCATCCAATTCCTTTCACATGGTAGGAACTTAACAAATACTTGTCAAAATGTATACCATTTCATGAAATTGTATCGAATTTAGAAATGAAACAGATATCTATGAAAGAACAATTTAATCCTGGCAAGTTAGGGAGGGCAATAGAGGGAAATAAGTAGAGATATAGAGACTATTGGCTCTTTAGATAAAGGAGAAATTTCAGAATTGCCTTCAGAAATGCAATTGATTAGTCAGCAGGTTTGAAAAGAGATCATCCCCAAGCGGGTGAGGGCATAGATGAAGACTTTAGCTATTACGCAATGATACTTTAGCATTCTGGTTTTACCCAAGGTATAATTTCAAATCAGAAGGCTGCATGTGGTAAATGTTACCTTTACCAATATTTGTGTAGCCTATATTATGCTACACCTGACAAAAAGCTTAGCTGATATATTTAGAACTAGAAAAGTGAACTTCCCTACTCAGAAAGGAACACAAACTTATGGTTAAAAATTTTGTGGTTATTCAGTCGTGCTCTACTCTGTGACCCCATTTGGGGGTTTTCTCTGCAAAGATGCTAGAGTGGTTTGCCATTTCCTTCTCTAATTCATTTCACAAATGAAGAAACTGAGGTAAACAGGATTAAGTGACTTAAATGATACTGTAAATATTTTCAATAGCTCTGTAAGGTAATCCTCTCATGTACACGCAATGGACTTAAAACTCTGGAAAGTACTCTGAGTCATACAAGCCAGTAAGTGTCTGAGGTCACTGCTTTAGGAGCTAGGGAAACACAGACAAAATGTAAAACAGTACGTAGTAGTTTCAAAACTTAAACTGTACTGGAAGGTAAAACATATGCATATAAGATAATTTGTAGAGAAAATACTTGCCAACAAGTAAGTGAATCAGGATAAGATTTCCTGTAGGAGATGACACATAAACTGAGTCATGAACAAAGTTAGATGTTTCAGGCATCTGTTAAGGCAGCAGTTAAGGAGAAGTGAATTGCAGCCTTGGAGGGATAGACTGTACAAATGCATGGAAGTGGGAGATGGAATACCAAACTCAAGGAACTGCAAATAGGGCAGTTTATCAAGAATGGAAAATGAAGTAAGTAATGTGAATTGAAGCTATAAAGTTAGGTGGGATCCTAAGTTGGAAGGGATTAAAAATTTTTTTAAGCCTCCTCACCTGGCACTTAAAGGTTAAATAAGAAGACCCTGAAGGTTCTTTCATGGCACCATGAGAATTGTACTCGATAAAAATCTAATTTTTATAGGATGGTTCGGAGAGGAGAGAGCCTGGAAGCTGGGAGTACAATTCAAGAGAGAGGTGGTAGTTGTATGAGTGGAGAGAAGGGGGAATATGCAAGAGAAGTTATGGAAGCTGAATTATCAAGACTTGGCAACTGGTTGGATTTGGGGATTGAAGTAGAGAAAAGGTTTACAGGCAGATAATTGGAAGGTTGTGGTATGTATAGTGGCTTTAATGAAGAAAGACAATAAGTCCATTTTGAATTTGTTGAGTTTTAGATGCCTATGAGACATTCAGCTGATGATGTGGTCATTAAGAGAAAAGATTAGTGCTAGAGGTACAGATCTGAGATTCCTTTGCAACATAATGATAATTGAACTTATAGGAGCTGATGAAACAACCAAGGAAAGGGGGTAGAGAAAGAGGAGAAGAAATCCTAGGACTGATTTTAGGAGATACCCACAGATAGGGAATAGAGCATTCATGATGATCTAAAAAAGGAGTTGGATAAAGACCAACCAAAGATAGAAAGAGAACTAAGAGATCAGTGTCCTGAAATTCTAGGAAGCAGAATATTTAGGTGGAAGATGTGGTCAAGTTAAATGCTATATAGTTCAAAAAGAGCGAGAACAGATTACAGATTGCTGATAGTTTTGAAGAAAGTAATTTGAGATGATTGGTGAGAGCAAAGACTGACTTGCAAGGATCTGAGAAGTGAGCTAAAATGGGATAAAGTGAGACCTAGAAGATAGATGTACAAGAGATACAGGGCAATAGCAGAAAGGATGGCAGGGTCAAGTGAATGGATTCTTCTTCTACTTCTCTTTCTCCTCCTCCTTCTCTTCCTCCTCCTTTTTCTTCTTCTTCGTCTTCTCCTCCTCCTCCTCATTCCCCTCTTCCTCCTTTATGTTGTATTATTCCATCTCCATTTGCCTCCTTTTTCTTCTCCTCCTCCTCCTCTTCCTCCTTTATATTGTATTATTCCATCTCCATTTGCCAATTTCTATAGTTCTAGAACAATTCTGCTTCTCGGAATATTTTTTTGACTTCATCATTCCTGGACAAGAATTGTAAGCTTACTGGAAATTTTAAAAATCCCCTAAAATGTTTCAGAGTCTGATCAAGATGCCCAATTCTTACGGGCTCACCTGGACATATTGACAAAAGTTTTGTTGAAGCCCTATATGAAAAGGAGACTTTTTTAGTAGCAATGGTTAACAGCTACTTCTTTCCCTCCTCCTTTAGGAGAACTAAGACATACTGTGGAGTAATTGGTAATACTCTCTCCAGGCTCTTTTGAATGTCTTTCTTTTCTAAGAACTAATTAGACTATTTTGTAGCTTATCAGTTTTTTGAGTTGCTTTTCATTTTCAACTTCATTTTACTTTGCATTTGGTATGACTGACTATTTGTTTTGAATGAGACTTCCTCACATGAACAGTTCCTTTAATATCTTTAACAGTCTTCAGAGTGTGTTCTTTGGGAGTGACATTTTCTTGGAGTGGTATCCATTTTTAAAAACCATAGAATTAAAATTAGAAAGAGAAAAAAAATGAAATCCATGTGCGTGGCATGCAATCCAGAACTCCAATGAGAGATAACTAACTAAAAATGGGGAAGCCAGATCAGTCTGGAGTTACCTGGTCAAGACTAGATATTCTAAGTAAGGTTAGTGCCAGCAGAAGCACCCATATTAACCTTTGTTTTCACAAAATTCACTTCATAACCATTGCTTCTTCCAAGTAATTTCATGCCCATGAAACTATAATGATGAATTCAGATTACCACTGGTCTTGAAAAAGTAGGAGACTGTGAGTATTAAACAAATTCAGGGGGTAGTTGAATGGTACAGTGGGAAAAGCACTGATTCTGGAATCAGAATGTCTGAGTTCAAGTCTACCCAATACTTATGACCTGTGTGATCTTGAATAATAAAGTTAACTTCACTAAGCCTCAATTTCTTCAACTGCAAAATAAATGGATTGAACTAATTGACCTCTTGAGCACCTTTTCCATTCTACATCTATGATTCGATGATATGTTGGTTAGTTTGAATTGCTTTCTTTTTCCTTTTTTTTATTACAAGGCATGGCTCTCTGAGTATTAATAGGATACATTTGGAAAAGTAAAGCAAAAGGAAAAGAAATTCGTATTCAATCATCTATGTACTTATAGTAACATTTAGAAACTTACCACTCATTTCCAAAGAAGTACAAAAGGGTCTAAAGTATTATTCAAAGTATATTTCTCTTGGTTGGTGATTAGGAGAATCATTAAGGCAGGGGTTTGGAGTAATAATCCTCTCTTAGAGCAAGATGAATGGGATCTGGATAAAAATCATAAAAATATAAATACGATAAAGAATGTTGGACTTAGAATCAAAGGACCCGTGCCTGTATTCCACTTACAACCTCTGTGACCTTGGCCAAATCACTTCCTATTTCATATGTTGCCACCAGAGGGAGATCATGAGTGACTTCAGACACTGGTAGCAGATGGCAAGGTTGCCATGGTAGTGTCACCATGATAACCTTGCATGCACAATTGATGCTGTCTGTCCTTGTTCCCCTTCCCCTCGAGAGACTAGGATTTTGAAATGACTGTGAGAAAGTTGGCTGCTCTGAGCCTCTCAGGCTGAAGTGGTAGCAGATTTTCTTTCTCCCCTCCCCCCAACAGCTGCTGCTTCTGCTTTGCATCTTTATGGAAAAGGAGAGTTGGTCTAGAGGTAACCTTCTATAATGGGTCTCAGGTTTGCCTGCAAAACTTGTGATAGATATCAACAATGCCTCTCTTTTCCTCTACAATTCCAACCCTCCTCCCCCTGCCTAGCCCTTGTAGATAAAAATATCTTTTGTCTCTGGAAAGTGGAATTAATTTTTTTCTATTTATATTTTCTGTGTATTGATTAATATAGCAAATACTTTTTCTTGCCCAAAAACTTTATCAAAGTTGACAACTTAGAAAGTAAACTTTGGGGGAAGGAACCTAGGCAACTTAATCAGGTGT
>JAQQSK010009378.1:0-13110 GCA_028658325.1 Potorous gilbertii | reverse complement strand
TCTGTGTCCTGTCCACTATGCCCAACTGAAGGTGCTCTTTTCTTGAGACTGGGAACTAGGGGGCTCAAATGTGCTTATGAGTCATGCCAAATGTCTTAGGATACTAGATTTAGGATTGGAAGTACCTTTATAGGACTATTTAGCCCAACTGTCTTTTCAAATGAGAAAACTGAGACCCAGGGAGGTTCAAGATCAGGTGATTTTCCCAAGGTCCCAAGATCAGTGTGTATCATCATATGGGATTTTAACCTAGGTCTCATGACTTCAGATATAATACTCTTTCTAGTATCTCATGTTGAATCTAATAGCAAAGCTTTCATTATTTCTTATTCTGCACTAAGGCATACTTTTGGGGTGTTGGCAGGCAGTGCACAAGCCATGACTGTGGCCAACACCCAAGAGTACCCTTTTCCCCCAACACACCACAAATAATGCTCTGGATGACCTAAGACAAACCCTCTTATTCTCTTATTGAACTGAAGCTTCTCTTGGTGTTGAAACTCACAGCCCACAACTACTCTGAATCTTCTAATATACCCTAGTACTGTCTACACTCTGACGAGCTAGAAATCTACCACTCTTTGCCATGATACCAATGAATGGACTATTTTTGGATAGTCCCCAAATACCCTTGAATAATTGTTCCTTTTTCTCTTTAACAGGAAGAATATTGGAGAGAATTTGTCTATGGTCATACCTCCCCAAAATCATGGACCATACCATCTCGAATGTGTCTGATCTCATCTGAGAGAGAGTCAGAGTCAGGTCTGATTTGTACTTGTATGGGGGGCGTGGGGCCTGGGAATACTCGGTACTATAGGCCTTTATTTTGAGAGGGAGCAAAGCATAGTGGAAAGAAGGATGATCTTGGAATCATATGACCTGAATTAAAACCTTGGCTCTGTTTATTTATGACTTTAGGTCAAGTTCCTTCACATTTCTGGATCCCAGTTTCCTTTTCTGAAATATGAAATGGTTTAGCCAGATAGCATATGAAGTCCTTTCTAGCTTTACAGCTATTAGCTTCTGAATCTTTGTAAAAGAAACAGCAATAACTATGTTCTCTTCCCAGGTCTGCAGTGTCCTTTACAAAGATGTTTTATGCTGTCTAAGGCTCATAGATTTTAGAGCTGGAAGGGATCTTAGAAATCACCTAGTTCATATCAATTATCTTTATAGATGAAGATTAAAATAGACTCAACCAATCTTCCCTTTCCAAATCATCCTTTAAATTGAAACACGATTAATAATATTCCTTATTCAGATATTTGATTATGTTATTCCTGTCTTCAGAGACTTTCAGTAATTTCCTATTGCCCACTAAAGTTCATTCTTTTTAGCTTGCGATTCTGCAATTGGCACTACCCAATTTTCTAATTGTATATTACGATTTTCTGCTTGATGAGTCTATGTGCCCACAAAACTAGAGTGATCCTATTTTGCTGAGTACCACTGATTTCACCCCTGCTTAAGCTTTTAATCATACTATTTTCTTATACCTGGGACTCTCACTGTAGACTAAAATCTTAAATTTTTGTTCATGCAGAGGGGAAAAACCAAACCTTAAAAATTCAATTGCATTCTGGTTGATTAGCTCTATTTCATTCCTTTCAGCAAATAAGCTCCTGTTATGTAGAGGACCCTGGGCAGGCTCTGGGAAAGACATGAAGAAAACAAGATATGGATTCTATCCTTATGGAATTTGCAATATAATAGTATAGTGGGAACCACACAAATTATGATAGCACAAAATGCAACTCATTACTTGTAGGCAACATTGGGGGAAACACTGATTTTGGCATCAGAGAACCTGGATTTGAACCTCAGCTTTGTCATTTACTAACTTGTGTGTTCTTTGGGGAAATGATTTAACTTCTCTGGGATTCAGTGAACTAATTTCTAAAACTAGTTGGCTGACCTAGGTAGTCTTGAATGTCCTTTCAGACTCTCTGTCTATAGCTCTAAGTACATAAGAGCAACTTGATGTAGAAGGACAGTCTTAGGGGTTCACATACTCCGTACACACATAACTACATTTTCCTTCACCATTTTCATCTGACTGTTCATGCTAAGTTAACTAGGTAAACCCTCTAATTCTGTCAATTTTATTTGTGTGTGTGTGTGTTCATCCTTCATTGCCAAAGAAGACCATGCCATCAGAGAAATGATGGCATGACTTGCACTTGACTTTATTCTGAGTGAGGGAGGGCTGTGCAGGTCACCAGCCTCACTTCTCCTCCAGTCATCTGAATCCAGGGACCAGATATTCACCAGGATGACTGGAGATGACTCAGGATGAGGCAATTGGGGTTAAGTGACTTGTCCAAGGTCACATAGCTAGTGAGTGTCAAGTGTCCAAGGTGAGATTTGAACTCAGGTTCTCCTGACGCTTGCACTGGTGCTCTATCCACTGCACTGCCTAGTAATCTTATTTAAGCCTTCCCTAGACCTCACATCTCTATCTCTTCCAAGTTTTCCCTGATATAGGCAAGTGACTAATTATTCTTTCCATATTTTCTCACTTGGTCTTCCCTTGTTGGTGAATTATTGCTAGCAGACCCCTCTTTGCAAAGATAGGTCTAATTTAGGTGTTTCCTATTCCTGAGAGTTCATAGTCTACAAAAAGCATACAGTTCTTCACATAGCCCTAGCTTGCTCATTATTTCTTGTGGAACAACAGTATTCCATTACATTCATATACCACAACTTGTTCAGTCATTTCCCAATTGATGGGCACTCAATTTCCAGTTCTTGGTCACCGCAAAAATATTTTTGTACATGTGGACCCTTTCCCACTTTTATGATCTGTTTGGGATACAGTCCTAGAAGTGGTATTGCTAGGTCAAAGAGTATTTTCATTTTTATAGCCCTTTGGGCATAGTTCCAAACTGCTCTCCAAAATGGTTGGATCAGCTCAAAGCTCCACCAACAGTAAGTTAGTGTTCAACTCTCCCACATCTCCAACATTTATCATTTTCCTATTTTGTCATGTTAATCAATCTGATAGGTATGATGTGGTACTTCAGAGTTGTTTTAATTTGCAACTCTCTAATCAATAGTGATTTAGAGCATTTTTTTCATATGATAATAGTTTTAATTTCTTCCTGTGAAAACTGCCTCTTCATATCCTTTGACTTTTACTAATTGGGGAATGACTTGTATTCTTGTAAATTTGACTCAGTTCTCTATATATTTTAGAAATCAGTCCATTACACAGATACTAGTTGTAAAAATTCTTTCCCAGTTTTCTGCTTCTCTCCTAATCTTGGTTGCATTGGCTTTGTTTGTGCAAAACCTTTTCAATTTGATGTAATCAAAGTTATCCATTTTGAATTTCATAATATTCTCTATCTCTAGTTTGGTCCTAACCTCCATGCTCCATAAATCTGACAAACTATTCCTTGATCCCCTAATTTGTGATATAAGCTTTTATATTTAGATCATATACTCAGATAGATTTCTTTCTGGTATATGGTGTCAGGCATTGGTCTATGCCCAGTTTCCATTACACTACTTTCCATTTTCCAGCAGTTTTTGTCAAACAGTGAGTTCTTATCCCAGAAGCTGGGTCCCTGGGTTTATCCAATAGTAGACTACTATAGTCATTGACTACTGTGTCTTGTGTACCTAACCTATTTCATTCATCTACCCCTATATTTCTTAGCCAATACCAAGTGGTTTTGATGATTGCTGCTTTATAATACAATTTAAATTCAATATGGGCCATCTAGGCCACCTTCCCTAGCATTTTTTTTCATTAATTCTCTTGACATTCTGCACTTTTTGTTCTTCCAGATGAATTTTGATATTATTTTTTAGCTCTATAAAACAGTTTTTGGTAGTTTGATTGGTATGGCACTGAACAAGTAAATTAATTTAGGTAGATCATCACAGGAGATCTTAAAAAAGAAAGCAGATGATCACTTGTTTTGGATATTGTAGAGAACATTCCTGTTTAAGCAGAGTTTGCGCAAGGTAACACCTGAAGTCCTTTCTAACTCTAATTCCAGCTCATCTGTCTATCCCTCTTATGCTTAGCACAGTGTCTTACAAGTGGTGGATGTTTGGTAAATATTTGATGAATAAATGAAGGAATGAATTCTTTCTTTATCTCATTTAGTTTTAGGCAAGATCAAGAAGTGTTAATTACTATAGGCATCTTTAGAAAAGTTTAGAAAATATGATTATATGTTTCTTCTGTTTCTTGGTCACGCCTTTGAAACTGTCTTTCTCCTTTGGCTCTACTCTATACGGATAAGGTCATCAATATCTGCCAGTCTCTCCTCTGTTGTTGTATGACAATGATATCAGAGACGACTGATCAGGCGGTAAATTATGTGGGAAATTGACATGGTGGCCCAGCTGTGCCATGTTCACGTGTACTTAATCTCTTTAATGACATTCACAAAGACAGTCTCAGCTCATTCCTCTCATGATCGTTGTAGTTCCATAAATCTTTTTGACTGTTTCAAACTATCAGTATGGGGGAAGGGAAAAATATTGAGCTCCCTCTCTCAAACATTACAAAAAATTTGGACAGTTATCAATTTCATATTTAGAGCTATACTGCCTCCTTCCTCACCCTAATACCTGTCCCTTTACAACTCAACACAACCACCTACTGATAGGTATTGAATACCACAATATATTTACTTTAAGAAAAGTATATAAATAGATTAAATGATAAAATCACAAAATTTTCACATTAAACAGGAGCTAGGATACCCTCTGGTCCAACTCATAGGTGGACAAGTGTGTCTTCTAGAAGATATCCAAGAAGTATCCTGACAAGCTCACACTCTTTCCTTTACAACATCTAGTTGATTTTCTAATGGACTATAAAAAGACTGAATAATCACACTTAGGAGATAAATAGAATTTGGATGTCACTGCAGCATTAGACATACACATGTTTCCTTCTTCCAGTAGCTTCACTATCTGATGTAATTATCTATAATTATCTGATGTAATTCTCTATTTGAATTTCTTCATTTTCAAGTTCTATTTCTTTTATGAGCTATCATCCCTGCAGATGTCTCCCTTCTCTTCTAGTGCTAATAGTGAAGGGGAACCCACTATTCCCCAAGAAATAGCATAACATTAAATACTGTTTTTTTCTACTTTTCAGGTTTTCCTTGGTATTAGCGTTTCCTCTCAAACATAGGGAAGAGATATCCATCTCTTCTTTGCTTCCTTGTAAATTTTCTTTTGTTCTCTGCTGTACACTTTTTTCCCCCTTCTCCCCTCTCCCTAGAATGCTACAATTAAGTGTAGACTGGTGACCCTCCCTCACTCAAAAAAAGTCAAATGCAAGTCATGTCATTATTTCTCTGATGGCATGGTCTTCTTTGGCAACGAAGGACAAACACAGCAACAACAACAGAAAAGAAATATTCCCAACAGTGCTAGTGCAGTGCCAGACATATTCATAGCATTTAACCTATGCATTAAATATAATCAAAACAGAAGACATAGTTTTTGAGGAATTTACAATGTAGATATAATTCCTAGACAAATCTATGAGATCTTAGTGTAGAGGTTCTAGAATCATCTTGAATAAACATGGCTACTGACTCTTTTCCAGTCCTCTGCTGACTATCATACTGCCTTCAGGGGTCATGGTTTGGGATATCCATCAGAATCATTGAATCTAGGAGAACAAGTTTCTTTCTTATTACATTTCAATTTGACCTAGCCCTAGAGTCCAGGAAAACTAGATTTTATGAGTCAGATTTTCTCAGTTGCTTTTCTGAATTGGGAAAAGTTTTCTTTTGGTTCTACAGGATTTAGTTTGTGGTAAAAAAAAAAACACAGCTAAAATAGCTCTTGTCTCCCTGGCTTCCCATTTCTAACTCCCAGTTTCTTCTGAGAAGAAATGTGCTATTACTAATGAGTGATGGAAAGGGAAGACAGAAGAAACTACAAAGTACAATCCAGAATGACTTTGTTTGTCAGGATTTGCTAAATGTGGAGAACTGTAGCATTGCCTGAGGAGCCAGTTATTAGTTGCAGAATACAAGAAAAAAAATATTTGAGGCTGATTTTCTGAGGTAAATTTTGTTTTAGTATCAGAATAGTGTACTAGGAAGGGAACTGGAGTAATGTTAGAGGACTTGGATCTGAATCTTGACTCTCTGACTTAGGAGAATGTTGCTTAACATCTCTGAGTCTATAGCCCCATCTATAAAATAAAGATTATAATATCTGTATGTTCTACTGAACAAGTTTGGTTCTAGATCAAATAAAGAAATGCATAGAAACTTAGATACAATTTGTAACCTGAATAAAGTAGGAATTTTTCTTGGAGCAAACTCCAGGTAGGGATAAGGAGTCAAAAAGATAAACTTACTTTTTTTTGAGATCACCCCTAAGGAAGGAACCCAGGTTATACAATAACAGTTATTGGGAGACCCAGAGTTATAGTTTGTAAGTTAGATGAAGCTTCAGACAACTTACAATGAAACAAGAATCCCCTCTATAATATATTTAACAAGGTATCTTTTAACTTTTGCTACTTCAAGCAATATCTCTAGGGACAGCCCATTCTACTTTTGAATATGTCAAATTGTGAGGAAGATCACGCTTATATATCTATCTATATCTATATACCTTTTTTAGCTTTGACTCACTGCTCCTGGTTCCTCCCTCTTTGGTCAAATAAAATGAGTTTTATCCCTCTTCCACTTCCTGGTCCTTCAAATCCTTGGGTAGGTCTCTTCTAAGTCTTTCATCCAGGCAGACCACTTGAGTTTCTAAAATAGATCTTCATGTGGAAATATTTTAAGGTCCTTCACCATCCTCTTGTGCTTTTCTGGAGGCTTTCTAGTTTATCAATATCTTTTTTTTGCAAATATAGCTTCCAGAATGGAGCACAAAATGTTGGAAAGGACAATGTCAAGCACACACTCCTGAGGTACTTCATTGGATAACTTTTTTCCAAATAGATAGGGAATCGTTAATGTTGACTAGTCAGGTCTGCCTTTTTGAGTAGTTCTGCACTCACTTAATCATATCCTTGATATGCTCTGTGGTTCTCTGCATCCTATCCATAAGATTAGAATGAGAGCCTTCATCAAATGTTTCACAAAAATACAAGTAAATACTTTAAAAAGTAACTTCTTAAACAGATGTGACTCAATATGTAAAACTCTTTTGTATTTTTCTTCTGTTGCAATGTTTGTGCTCACTGAAGATTGCTAACTGCACAATAGACAATTATAAAATAGTCCAACCATATCTACAACATTGTCTAATAACCCTATCCCAAAAAGGAAATGAGGTTAGATTGGCATGACCTGTTCTTAATGAAGCCATACTGGTACTTTGTGATCACCATTTCCTTTCCTAGACACTTGCTAAGCATTTTAAAATAAATTCCTTATTTCCCCCAAGGATAGAAGTCAGGCTCACTCTTCTTCAATTTGCATAGTCTATTCTTTTGAAAAATTGGGGGTAACATTTAGCCTTCTATCCTGCAATTCCCTTTCCATTTTCTATTGTCTTTCCAAGTCACTGACAGTGGTTTAGCAATAATATATGCCAGATCTTTCAGTAGCTTGGGGCATAATTCATCTGGGCTTGATGACTTGAACTCATCACAGATAGCTAAGGGCTTTCCTACTCTCTTTGCTCACATTGGGCTTTGCTGGTATTTATTTTTGTCTATCTTTTCAATTCAAAGATTATTCTTTGTGGTCCTATTCTTTCCTTGGATTTTTATTTGTTCTCAGTGCAGCTTTAAAAAAACCAAAACTACAAAATCTTTTTTGTTTGGATTTATTTTTTACTTTCTTGATTGTTGCCTGCTTTTTCCCCATTCCTTAGTAATGACCTCTGATTTCTGAGCACTTGTCTGATACTGACCCTCTGCTCAGTTGTTGATCACAAGAAGATCCCATATGCTCTCCGTCTGCTCTCCTCCACCTTGAATTTCAGGTTTGGAGTTTCCTGTCCTAAATGCTGCCTATGCCTCACCTTGAAATTTAGCAACAAAGAAGTGGAGGTTTTCCCCAAGATCTTATTTAAAAATGGTATGGCATTATGACTTACACTAGACTTCCTTTATTTCACATTCACTCCCATTTCTGTGAGTTTGGTGGCTCCCCAAAGAAACAAACTTGTAACCAGAGATTCAGGTGACCTGTTCTGGGAACTTCTGACCCAATGATTACCACTGAGAATAAAGAACTACACTGTATTATGCTAGAACTTCTTTTGTGAAATGGAAGAAACTAAGTATATTGCCTCATCCTGGGCCATCTCCAGTCATCCTGATGAATATCTAGTCCCTGGATTCAGATGGCTCTGGAGGAAAAGTGATGTTGGTGACCTGCACAGCCTTCCCTCACTCAAAACAAAGTCAAATGCAAGTCATGTCATCATTTCTCTGATGGTATGGTTTTCTTAGGCAATGAAGGATGAACATACACCTTGTGGGTGGGCAAGGCCAAGGCTCAGGTGAGTGGTAAAATGGCACCACAGCCTATATGAGTCCAGCTTGTTTGTTCCAGTTTTGTGAGGTTAGTCTGCCCATCAGTACCTAGAAGAGTTATAATGGTCTCTGATGTAGTTCACAGTTGGAACTTTGAACAGGAGGATATCTTCTCTTGACCTCATGTAGTAGAAGAGGATGGAAGTGGAAGATCTTCTTCTCTGTTTTATTACTTAGCCCTGGTGCCTTGGGCCGTGACTTGTCTTAGGGCCACATTTAAGTGGATCTCTTCCCACCTCATAAGTATATAACCTGAAGTTAGAACTGGTTTTATGATTTTGGGAAGGTGGAAGTCAGTCATTTTGACAGCTCTGGAAAGGAGCTGAAACCTCCTTCCAACTGATCTCATGAAGAGGCAGAGAGATCAATTGCTTCAGTGATTCCATGCAATACAACTTGCTTTCTAGAGTTCTCTGGTGGTTTCAATGACTCAGTCTGAGTAGGCTAAAATCACCTCTCTCTTACCTAAAGACAGTGCTACAGTCTCTTTCTGGGTTAGGTGTGGACAGAGTAAAGATGAACCAGATGACTCCTTACTGGAATTCTCTGAGGGAGAAGAGGATGCCACTTCAGTTACATGGATCAAGGGATTCCAGAACTCTTGAAGAATGATGACTCACTAAATGGATTATCTCTGGGAGACTTATGCAAAGATGCAGTGGTGAAACTGAGAAGTTGGGGGGTTCTAGTTGTATTTTACTTGATTCTCTCCAAGGTATAAATGTGCTCTGCAACTTGGGACCCAGGGCTGGTCCATCCAGCATCTATAAACTATCTCAGATAGATACCCCAGCTAGTCATGAACCCACTCTGACCAAATTGTTTGGTGAACTCTTTGTACCAGAAAAAAAATCTCTTGAAAATAACTGTTGTTGCACCCTTCAATACAAGTTTGTGTTGATGTGCTTGGTCCAAAGAAGATTGAGTTTTCTTCCGGAGACAGAGTATTGTGGAGTATTTGGGAACTCCCTCCTTCCAAGAAGAAGATGTGGGTAAAAAAGATCATGCTCAAAATTATGGCAAACTTTGCACAGAAGAAACCAGTTCCATTTGTTCCGTCTGTGAAGGGTGCCACATTCATAATGCTGGCTCTCTGCAGGGGACTCTTAGAGCAGGTGTACCTAGTTATAAGGAGGCTGTACCCACAGATTTTCCAACCTTGCTCCTAAAACACGTGTACCTAGTTGTAAGGAGTCTGTACCCATGGAATTCTACCAACCTAGACAAGAGGTGGCTCTGTCTTCAGGGAATGATGGACACAAATTCAGTGACATATCTAGGTTTTCAGCTGTTCAGTCGACCAAACCTGACAAACAAACCTAGTCAGACTAGATGAGGATTCTGAGAAGTAAAGCTATGAGAAGATTATACAAAGTCATTCTACTTTTACAAGCTAAAGAAAAGAGTAAGATTCAGACATTTTTGCAAACCGAACTGGAACAGAAGAAGAAAATTTATCTGAAGAATGTCATTACTCACTTAAAAAAACTTCAGGAATCTAACAAAGGTACTTTAGTTGAGTTATATGCTTTGCTTGGCCAAGTTGCTAACGTGGAATATCAAATATAGAACCAGCAATAGCAGTACCCATCAGACCTCACCATGAGAAATTACCACTAATTCAGATAGAAGCCCCTACAGAGGTACAACCTGACTCAGTGGTTGGACAGGAATCAGTGAAACTGTCATTATTCCAAGGCCTCGCCAATCAGTTTCAGCACATGTTGGTTGTCTCATCCCCCAACATAGGAAGGAGTTTCTCTACGGTATCCACCCCATCAGTACTCAGAACAATTTTTATTCCTCTCTATTTGCTTTGTAAATTTCTGAATAATTTTATTTTAATGAGACCTTTTTAAAAAAGACTTTTTCACCTTTGGAAAGTGCCTATTTTATCTATTTTGTATGAAGCCCTTTTTTTGTTTTCTTTAGCCATAGTAAGATGGTGTGTTATTGTGTAGTTTTAAAATTCATTTTGGATCAAAGGTAGCTATCTCTCAAGAAAGAGCCTGTATCTGACTGAAACTCTCAGTCTTAAGTAGAGTGACCTCCTACCCCACAGAGTAGAGATTCACTTCTGATGTCTAGAAAAGACCTTCTTAGATATTTTTAAAGGAGGCAATACCAGCCCACAAGGAAGTGTATATTAGCTTTAGTTACTTTGCAACTAACAGACTGAATTGGTTTTTTTTTTGGTTTTGAAGTCAGAAAACCTATCAATATTTTGAAAATGAGAAAGCCCAAGGCATTTGAACTGAGAAAAGTAAGGCAGAATTTCTATGGAAAGGAAATGATAGAGCAAATGGATGAGCTCCCTCCCCCTCTTTCTGTACCTTCAAGATGCCATGGTCTTATGGATTTTCATTCCTCATTAAACACTTTCATTTTGCTTGCCAGCATTTGCAGACTTCCTGCCCTTACACCCTGTGGCTAACTTTGGAATAGTGCCTGATCAATAACTTTGGGGCCTGCTTACATCCCTCTTTCTCAAAGATGTTTTCCCTTTTTTCCTTATTTACCCTTAGCTACTACCCAAGGCTTCTGTCTTGTCTTTTCACAACCTCCCTACTGTCTTGTGGAAGCACTGCCTTGAAACTTTTGTATAAAGCAGACTAGAAATGCATATTGAAGGAACTTGTCAGTAGGATTTTACTCTTTTCAACTTTAAATACAAACTGTTTTTTTGTTTACTTTTATTCTTTGTCTAGTGTCAGCAGTGGGCATTAATATCTTTGTTACTAATCTGGAGATATTTTCAGGGCCTGGTCTGTCTGTCTGTCTGCCTCAGAGGAGAAATGGAGGCCCTCTCCCGCCACAGAAGATATAGCACTTTGTGGCCTACATAGACTCACTTTGGTCTTTTAAAATAAGGTTGAGTCTTCTCTTATCTATGTATTTATTAAGTATCTACTTTGTGTAAGACATACAAAGACAAAAAAGTTCTTTCTCTGTAAAAATAGAAATAAAGAATTTTTTCCTTTGGTGTATTTTTGAACTTCATTTACCATTTGGCAAATCTGGTTTTTTTTAAGGTATTATTTTCCTCATCTTTTTCTTTTGTGCCTCCTTTACTAAGCTGTTTATTTTCTTTTCATAATTTTCTTGCATATTATCATTTCTTTCCCCAATTTTTCTTTTTGCTTCTCTATATTTTTAGATCTTCTAGAAATTCTTGCTGGGAATAATGTTAATTTTGCATTTTTCTTTGAGGCTTTGCTTATAGCTATTTTCATGCTGTTGTTTTTTTCTGAGTAAGTGTCTTAATTCCCTGTCATAGTAGATTTTTATGGTTAGGTTCTTCTTCCTCTTTTCCTTCTCCTCTTTCTCTTCCTTCTTTTCTCATTTTTTCTTGCCAGTTTCTTGACTTTGAACTTTTTGTTAAATTTGAGTTTATTACAGGTGTGTATGTGTTTGTCTGTATGTGTATGTATGCATGCAGGTGCAACTGTCCCAAGTTTCATGCTTTTTTGTGCTGCTATTTTCAAAGCTAGCTCTGGGAAACTGTAAGTTTTTGGTGCTTCCAGGACAGTATAATTGGGGGAGACTTGTAGTCACTGTTCTCCTGGTCTATACTCTGGTTTAGACCTGGGAAGGGCTCTTGCTTCCCTGCAGATGCAATTATTAGTTCTCTTCTTGGCTCTGGAACATTGACCAGGGTCCCTGCTCCCCTTTGGCTACAATTACTAGTTCTCCTTTCTGCTCTGGAACTGTAATCCACAACTATATATGGGCAATGCAACAGGGTCCTGTGCCCAATGACAGTACAGTATCCCTTCTAATTTTTCTGACCAGTTGTCTGACTCCCTTTCCATCTCTGGGCTGAGAGTTTCAGAATCTCCTGCTGCTATTTTCTCAGCTGTTTCCAAGACCTGTTGGTAATGCTATAGCATGTTTACTTCAGGCCAATCCCTACCCTGGTGTCACAGGTCTCTCTTTCTGACTGCCTAAGTTGTCTTTGGGTGGAAAATATCTCACCCCAGCCTTTTGTTGGCTCTGGCCAATCAGGAAATTGATTTGATTTCTTATTTTAAAATTGTTTGGAGTGGGATGTTGAGAGAGTTCAGTTGAGTTGCTGCCTCTAGGGGCAGAGCCAAGATGGCGAAGTAGAAAGACTCACATTTGCTAGCTCCTAACCCACAGCCCAGGGATTTCCTCTAAAAAGAACTCCTGACAAATTCTGGAACAGTGGAAGCCGCGCAGAAACACAGTGAAGGAGATTTCCGTTGCAGAGAGCCTTGAAAAACCGACCCCATGGGTCCATCTCGCCCCGGATGGGAGCGGAGCCCTCCCCTGCCCTGCCCCGGCCACGCGGCACTGAGAGGAGCGAGGAGATCCAAGAAGGCTTCAGGGACAAGACTCTCCGGGCGGCTGCAAAGGTGCCTCCACCCACAGACGCATAGGTCAGTGAGAGAGACGGGCTGAGAGGGGAGCGGGGTATCTCTGGGACTTGGACCCCCTCGGGAGGCAGCCACTGTGGCAGAGGCAAAGGCAGAGGCAGCTTGGCCAGAGGCTCCCAGAGCAGGCAGGAGCTCGGCAGCAGCTCCATTACAAAAGGTCTCTGCATAAACCCCCTGAGGGAACTGGGCCTGGGAGGCGGCCCTGCCCCCACCTGAGCACCA